>APFE030967067.1:32562-88064 GCA_000404065.3 Pinus taeda
TAGTCCCCATATTGTTATTATTGTGCCCCATAGAAGCCCACTATTGTTATTATTGTGCCCTTACATTATTATTGTTATGTCGGCTTTGATTATATCATGACCCATTAGACTCCTATATATAGAAAGGAGGTCTTGTCATTTGTATCATCCAAGAATTTTCATTTGTGTAATGTAAAGGAGGTTGCCCCCTCAAAGAGGCTAATTTCTAAGGCGTTGATATTTATTTTTTATATTTTTGTGTGCTGGTTTCATAACATTACGGTCTTATGGAATCTTTCCTATATTCATGTCTCCACTTCAAAGTGTCTTTCATTGTGTTCAAAGAATGTCTTTTTCCTTGTCTGTTAGACTTACATGCACCCAAATTGGGTCATGAAGCCCAAAAGGAAGAAACTCATTCTTCATAGCATTATGGAATTCAGCTCTGGCCATTACTCTTTTGTAATTTATCAATGAAGTTAAATTCTAGGTTACAAATTTGGTTTTTTAGAATATAATTTTGTTGTGTTGGTTTGGTATCTTGGTTGCTTATTTAGAAAGTAGAAAGGAAATGCATTCATTATATATTCATCTTTCTAGTTACTTTCTCAAGCTTAATCCTTGTATTTACATGTATTTTGTAATATGTATAACTTATTTAATGTTTACAACCATATAAGTTCTGTAGGTGGTTCATTTCATTTCTGTCAATTTCTTTTAAACAACACATCTTATATTAGTTCCAAGGTGCCTGAAAATGTAGCAACCCTATGACTATATGGTTTCTCTCTGCCCATGTAGACTAACTCCTTTACAACTACCCGGTTTAGACTATCCCTGGATAAATTCTTTGAGTTTGTCCTCATGGGATTAACCAAAATTCACCTACTATTACACTATTGTTACTAGAATGGGGTTATGTATTTACTGCGTCCTTCTATCACTACTATTCTCTGCTAAAATAAAAAATCGAAATATGCATAAACATCTTCTTTTAAAAACAAATCACCAATTCATAACATCTATAAAAAAAATATCCAATTACATAGTTACTTCCTTTCTTTATCATACTATTGATTTCTTTTCATAAAAACAAAATGATAATTACCTTACTAAAATAATTAAGAGAAAAATTATAGAGGTTCTCATTGTATTTCTACAATGATCTATATACATTCATAACCAAGTCTCTATTTCTCCACACTTAGGAAAATAGTAAGAATTTTATCACCAATGTTTAAGAGAGCAATAATAAGCATTGAACCATTAAATTATACTTAACTGCCCAATAATTCAGCTAAGGATAAAACTAGAAAAAGGCTCCACCACCCAACTGATGAGTCTGACGATTATGTCCAGACCTCCCCCTTAGCCTCTTTAGTTCCAAGTAGTTAAATACAAAAAACAATTTCCTCGACCTCAAGACCTCCAGTCTAGTCCAAAAATCCCAGGGTCTCCACTGGTTCATGACCTACTCGAGAATACCCTTCAGTAGTACATCTTCTTTCCTAGACAACATCCTGTCCCATGTTTTACTTCTTTCATTTGTTTCTCACACTTCCTCCCTTGACACACTTGGATATATTTCCCAAGTTGAGATATTTTCATCTCCCAGGAATGGGGAAGTAATTGCCTTAACTTCGTGGAACTAAAGATTATCTCTTTAGGGTCTTTTTCCTATAGTTTTCCTTGACTTAGCATAACCAAAAAAGTAATAGAAATAAAATAAACCTTTATATCCAAAGTCTTTTCACTTAGACTTTCACTCAATCTAAAATTGCTAGTCCTTGCATAGTAAAACAAAAGTATATGAGAATTATTTACACAACTAGGGGGTGTTACAATTTACTTGACTGTCTTTACTCAGTTCTTGTTTCTTTTTTCCTTTGTTTATCATATCTATCTATCTATTTTCTATCTATCTATTATATTATATATATATATATAGATTGAACTTTCATGATTATAAATTTATTTCTTGTAGACATTATAATTTAGTTTATAGTGAACAATTAGGCCATAAACCTATTTACCCCCATAAAAGGGGATCACTTTTAGTAATTTGAGCCATAACCCTCCTTTGTTGACGGCTACTTTTTCTTGGTTTATAAACAACATATTTGTTTTCCATAGGCATGCACATCTAGTCTAAACATAAGTACAAGCCTTTGACCTTAGTATTAATACATACATACATACATGTATGTATGTATGCATATTTGTAGCACATATACTGATACTTGTAAGGCTTACAATTAGTTTTATGTCATTGTATAAATAATTTAGTCTTACCATACTATTTTTATTTAGGGAACTGTCTGACCAATTATTTTACCCTGTATTTATTCTGTTTATGTGGTTTCCACTCATAAATTCCAAGAGCAAATTTTGGCTGACCTTTTGCTACTCCCAATGGCTAGAAGTATTTTTTCCTAGCATTTACATTGTCTTTATTTTGTTTACGTGGTTTCACTCAGAAATTCAAAGAGAAAATTCTGGCTGACCTTTTTCTACTCCCAATGGCTTGAAGGATTTTGTCCTAGCATTTGAGAACCTATCTTTACTTGTAACAAGCACATGTAACAGAAAAACCCTGCATATTATGGTACACATGCATTTATACTCATTGGTAAACAACCATAAAATTTGCATTTAACAATCTACGATTTAAAACCATTAACTTCAAAATAACCTTCTATTCTATTATTTCCTAAAACAATCTTCACATTGACATTTTAGCTATTCACAAATTAAATAATTCACATACTTATCTGATTTCTTCTATGAAATAGGTTAAATTCTTCCACATTCCTCCTAACCTCGAACCAATTTTTCTACTAGTCCCCCCAAGCTCCACTCCTATTTGTGAGGAAACTTATCCGTAAATCCTTGTTAAATTTTACCTCTTGAACCTTTAGCAATGTCTTACTAAAAATTTGGGTTCAAAACCCATCTTTCTCTCCCACTAGTTTTTTTAATTAAAAATCAACTGCGCTTCCCCCCATTGTTCTTTTAACAGAATCCATCTCATGACATTTATCTCCAGTGGTTCCAATTTTCTAGCCTTCCATCTTTGCCAAAAATTCTCTCTTGAATTCTAGCTAAATGAATATTTTCTTCATCTTTTGTTCCTTCCCCTTTCGGCATATTTGATTTCAACTATTTCTTGACAGTTAGGAGTTAATCTCACATGCCAGCCTTTAACATATTTCTAAGAGGATTAACATGCCAAAATTAATTTTCTTCTTTTAACTTAAAAATAAATATTTACACCAATATTTATATTCATTTATCCCTCTTACTTTTCAATCATATCTTGAATGTAATAGAGTCATAAAGTAAATTTCAAGTCACAAAGTAAATTTCCAAGGGTACTACATCTCCCCTCCCCTTAAAAGGGACACCTTCCTTGGTGTTTTTAGGCTTCTATAATTTTTGGAACATCATAGGAAATATTTATTTCATCTTATCTTGCATTTCCCAGGCGGAATCCTCGAGCCCAAAGTTATTTCATTGCACTTTAACTTGGGTGATGGCTCAATTTAACCATTGAAAAATCACCAGTTGGTAAAGGTCCATGCAGGAAGTGGGGACCCCAAGCCTTTCAACCAAATCCATGTGATGCTCTCCTACGTGGCAACCACCATGGATGAAATGCATATATATATACAATGGCTACCACATAGGAGAGCATCACATGGATTTGGTTGAAAAGCTCGGGGTCCTCATTTCCCACATGGACCTTTGCCAGCTAGTGATTTTTTGATGGTGAAGATTTTCCCTAAACAATAAATAATGGTAATCTTTTAGGTAATTATTGTTGGAAATAATACTAAGAGGGGGGGTGAATCAATATTTACAATTCAATCATTTTTCATTTCCCAAACATATTTATATATGCTAGTTCAGTGAAGTGAACTCACGTGTGCATGCTATTGTGATTAGAGAAACCAATGTATACCTAGAGAACTTATGATTTAGTCAATTTATCATGTGTTGATATTTAATTAGTGCATTAGTAACTTATTATTAGTAACCATATGCAGTAACAACATAATAAACCATCACACATAAGAAACACACATGAACACCAAGATTTAAGGTTGAAACCCAATGCAAAAGAAAAACCACCTGCTACTGTCGTCTCTGTCTTCTTTTAATATAAAGAAAATATATTTACAATCTTGTACTAGTGCAGACTAATACCAATATGCAGGCACCCACATGTAGAAGGCTACAACCTTCTCTTGTTTTCTATGTTCTACTGGAAGGGAGCTACAACCCCGTAGCTCTTGTACTAGAGATATGTTTACTAGTACGTAGGCTCCAAACTACAAAAGGCTACAACCTTCTCTCTTCCTCGAGGGACCATGTTTCATTAATTTTCAGACTGGATGCTCCTGGTACACAACAATACAAAATGAAGGCATTGTTTCATTAAATTTTCATACTGGACCCATAAGAACTTTCAAATTTCATCAACCAACAATTAGTTAATCTTAATAGTCATATTGCTATCACCAAAACACTGTGTTGAACCTAGAAACCTGCATCATCATTCAGAACCAACTTCAACCTCAAAAATCATACATCAGAATGCATACGCTACTTTACTGAACCCAACCTACAAGTATATGCTACATCCTTTAACAAAACTTGTGTATACCTTCAAAACTACTGAATCAAATCTGTACCAACTAGTAATATTCTGAACATCTACTATCAATTTACAGAGATCTCGACAGTCAGCAGCAAAGAGAACCCTTCTCACTTAATCAATCAATCAATCAGACACAAACTCCTTATGCCTTCAATTTTTCTTTCAGATCTAAGAAGACTTCATTGACAGATAACAGTAAAATGACAACATTGATCAGATAGATAAGTCATTTCTATACAACAAGCTTCTCTTTTGTATACTCTACTTGGAAAAGTCAAACCTATATGTATATGCGCCTTTACCAAGGCAAACTAGTGTATAGATCTGCAAAAATTAACTTACTACTTCGCTGCTATTCCAGACTTCAGACATACCCAGATCATGATATTTAAAGTATAAAACATGCGTAAGCAAGTATATCTAGCCCAACTAATATCATATCAAAATATGATAAGTCATTTCAAGTCTCATGATCCTGATCCAACATTTTATCTAAGGTGTACAAAATATTTTAGATTATATCATAATCATAACCCCTACAACATAAAGTATACTTCAGATAGAAGTATTCCTAAGAAACCCTTTCACTTGCACACTTGGTCCTTTGATATTCTCCTCCTTATATAGGTTTTGGCCTTGAGCATGTGGTATTCTTGGACAAGATCAAATAGTCGTTACTCTGCTCAAAATTGTGGGCTAATACCATGTTTTTGACCCTTGGTGTTCTTTACTCTTGAATTTTCTTTATTTTCCAACCCATGCATGCTTTTCCTCTTGTGAAAGTGTGTGCATATGTATACACTCTTTTTGTTCCATGAACTTGCGTGTATACACTGCTTTGTCAAGCTAAACCTGCATATACAACTTAAACTATCTGAAAACATCCTTTTCCTTTAACTTCTTGATTCTGATGAGTAGACCTTTATTCCAACTTTCCATTCTTTTGTACCAATGCCTATTACCTCTGAATTCACTTGTTACACTCCAAGTTTCCTTTTATCAAATCTCCCCATTTGGACTTGATGGCAACTGTATTTGTGTTGATTAATTCAAGCTATAGAAACTATTAGAAATATAAAGAAACACCAAAATACTCCCCCCCCTTTGACATCTAGGGAAAATGGCGGACCAAGATATTCTCCCCCTTTGAGATCCACTATGCTGTCCATGCTCACCAGGATTACATGCAGAGTCTACAGGGATATGTTTCAAAAGAATAACAGGACTCTATAAGTCAACTAAGTGAGTATGACCTCCCTAAGACCAATAACTCATATATACATCAATCACCTGACCAAGTGGGGATATGAAAATTGTTTAAACATGATTGAAATACAACAATTATTACATCATCCATCCCATGCATAATGGGGATACAAATTACATCATATGTCCAATATGACTCATTCAAAAATAGACTATGACAAAAGGAGACATATAACACCCTAGATCTTTACATGACCTATGCAAAAATTGATATAAATATTTGAAACCATAGTTGAAGTTAGCAACCATAATGCCAATAATGCAGAATGTCTTTGAAGGCTAATGCTCCCCTTGAACCCGTTCTACTTGTGCATTGCCAACAAATCATTCATCAAGGCATCTTTGTTATCTAGATAAAAATCAATGAACAAAGCATATCAGCATACTATAATCATCAATATCAAACTGAGCACCCATATCAGAGTCTAGCCTAGTATTTTTCTATTAGAAAAACATAAATTCTCCTGTAGCCATAGAAACTCACATATATACACAACTATCCTTCATTAAACTCACGTATATGAACCTTCCTCTAAAAAACTGGATTTAACAGCAGGATGATGTAGAAACTACTCCCATCTTTTGTCTGAGATATTCAAATGTTTCTTTAGGAAGTGGTTTGGTGAATATATTAGCAACCTGTTCTTTGGAGGGAACATACTCCAATTTAACCTTTTGCTCAAGCACTTGTTCTCATAGAAAATGGTATTTAATGGTTATGTGCTTGGTCATTGAGTGCATGACTAGATTTTTTGAAATACTGATGGCACTTGTATTATCACATAGAATGGAGATGGGTGGAGTACATGTGATTTGAATGTCTTGCAATGTTTGCATCATCCAAAGTAGTCGTGTGTAGCAAGATGCAACAACCACATATTCTTCTTCAGCTGTAGATAAGGCAATCAAACTTTGTTTCTTGCTAAACCAAGACATTAATTGTGATCCCATATAGAATGCACCTCCACTAGTGCTTTTTCTATCATCAACATTTCCTGCCCAACCTACATCTGTATATGCATGAAGAGTAAGATCTGCATATTTAGGATACCATAGACCAAACTCTTGAGTTCCTTAAAGATATTTGAATATTCTTTTTATTGCCTAAAGATGTGATTCCATTGGATTTTCTTGTAACCTCCAACAATTCCTAATGCATGTATGATATCAGGTTTGGTATCTGTTAGATAAAGTAGATTTCTAATCATAGATCTATATGTTGGTTGTTTCACTGTAGGTGATTCATCGTTAGAACTGAGACTTCATCCTATTACCACTGGAGTACATACTGGTTTAGAAACTTCCATTCCGTACTTCTTTAGAATCTGCTTGAGATATTTAGTTTTTGAAAGAAAAATACCATCTTTTGTTTGCTATACTTGTAGACGATGAAAATAAGTAAGTTCACCAAGTAAGGATGTTCCAAAGTCTTGCTGCATAACCAAAGCAAAGTTCCCCCTCATAGATACTTCATTGCTACCAAAGATGATATCATCAACATAAACAACAATAATTAGCAGTTTATCATTTTAAATCTCTGTATATAAGTTGTTGTCTGCAGAACCTTTTGTGAAGCCTTGTTGTTGTATATATTTGTGAAGAAAATAATACCAGGCCCTTGGAACTTGTTTCAGACCATATAGAGAATTTTTGAGCTTACATACAATATTTGTATCATTTCCTAGAATTAATCCTTCTCGTTGCTCAATATTGTTGAAATTTCTAAGTCTAACCCATTAGAAAAATTTCTTGCACTATCTGGTTTATTTCTTCTACTTGTTTAATTACTAAACAAGTTATTTAACCATATAAATACCAAAATAAACACAGCGCAGTCTCAATCATCTACATATCATCAATTAAAAGAAATAGACAAACAAACAAGGGACACCATTATTTTTGGACAATTGTCCTCGGAAAAAACCAACACGGGAAAACAGGTGTAGCAGTTCTAAGGGTTTTATTATTAAGAAGCTTTTAATGAGTACAACAGAGTGCCAAACTAGCTAACCTGATAGAGAAATCAATCTGACAATAATACCTCTCTTTGGAAGCAGATATTCAGAAATTCTACTCCACGAAACTCTCTCTAACGCCTCTCTGAGGCTCTACATCAGCCCTTATGGCCTCTATGCCAGATTAGAACCCTCTGCATTAGCCTAAAAATTCTCTACGCTACCTCTTTGGCCCTCTGCATCACCCATGTAGGCCCTTTGTCACTCTGCATAGTCACTCTAGCCCTCTGCATGGCTCATGGTGGCTCTGCGTCTACCTCTCTACCTCTATACTGGTCTTCCAAAACTATCTCTATCTATTTGCTATGTACTCACTACCCCTAGCTGCAACTCTAATCATTGGTTCTATTTCTCTCAGCAAACCCTGCTCCAAAAAAATCAAACTGACTGATCAACTTTGTGTATCTCCAACTGATCGTCAAGCCTCCTCTTATAATTTTTCTATTGAGTCTTCAACAACCAAGATTAAATCTCTAATCAATGGCTAATATTAGATTTGGCTTGATCCATGTCATTTACAACCTTCTAACCCAGTTTTATATTAATACCCATTAATATTTTTATCTTCCTATGTTTAGACTATGGAACCCATTAAAAATATTAATTATTTTAATATCTCTCTCACTAGGTAGAATTTTCCCAAACCATTTTTGGGTCTTGGAGATCTCATGTACTTTGGCATCTCCACCAATTTTCATGGCTAGAGAACATCCAATGCTACCCCAAATCAACACTCCCTCTTAGCGAGGAATGTGCTCTAGTAATACTCAACCACTGAGCATCACACTAATCATCCAACACCGATACCTATGATGATGTTTGGCCTTACTACCAAACATCCTTTGCATTGCTACATCCTAAATTATTTCCCATGGCTTTACCACTACCACTACTACATCTGTATGACAGCTACCTTTACATCCATGCTGTTGTTGGTCCTTTCTCCCAACACTACATCTGCACTGCAATCCTCTCTCATCATGCTACATCATGGTGCCCATAGAACTACCACTACTACTATTGCACTGTAACTTAGTTATTGAGATGATGGTAACTGAGCTACCCAACTATTGACATACTTGTTAGGCTAGAAACCCTCCTGATGTTGAAGCTCTCTCTGTTGTTATCGCGTGCTCCCTCTACTACCTCTACATTGCTACAACAATTATGTGTTGCTCACACTGCTACAAACACCTTTGTGCCTTCTTGCACTGCTGAAAACTCCTATGTGCCTCTCCCACTACTACAACCCACACTACGCTGCTATATATCCCTACATTCAAGCACTTTCTGCCACTCCATCCACATATGCTTCTACTGACATTCACCATCCTGCTACTGCTACTTCGAGGTTTTCGTATATGGATATGATCCAAGCGTTTGGGTACCTCAAGGATCCTTCCCCACATCTCCTGTACTCCTCTTGACTACATATCAATCTCACCCCACCTCTCCTCTAGAGGTACATGAGCACTCATTGCATAATCATCATCATCCTCTACCTACTTCTTCGCCTTAGATGGCACTGCCTTGGAGTCAGAAGCCTCTCCCTTATTCTTCTTCCTGGGACACTAGGTTGCATAATGGACCAACTCCCAATAGTTGAAGCACTTTATCTTGGGGATTCCCTTCTTCTTCCTCTTCCCTTGATGCCACGTAGATGCCAGAGCTGAATCCTCTTTCTCCTCTTTCTTGACCCGGGCTCCTTTGCACTACTTTCTACCTTGGTTAGCCATCTGATCTATTCTTGGTGAAGAGGTGCCCATAATTCTTCCCATCCTAGAAGATTCAATCTACCCAAAATGATTTGGACGAATGTATCCCACTCCTTGGAGGATGCATTCAGGGTGGTCCTCAACATTAAAGCCTGATTTAGCATGGCCCCTATGGAAGTTAGTTGGTCCCAAATCTTCTGCAAACCAATGAGGATCTAATCTATCTGCTCTACCTTCTACATCTGATATGACCACAATTGATTCTCCAGTAGCATCTTCCTCTACATGGAAGTGCCTTGATACAATGTCATCAAGGTATCCCACACTTCCTTTGTCGTATTATTCTCAGTAATATGATAAACCACATGATCCTTGACCCAATCAAGTATTATGCACTTTGACTTGGCCATCACATCCTCATACTTTTTTTTATCAATTGGGTCAACTGGGATAGCCACGGTTCTCAAGGCAAACGCCTTGATGTGATGTCTATCCAGAAAAAATAGGATCATGGCCTTCTAGATGACAAAGTTGGATGCTTTGTCCAACTTGTCTGTTCATTACCATCTCTGCTCTTACTTTTGACTCCTCTAAGTCTCTACTTCCCTCCTGAAATTTTTCTTCTAGACTCCCTCTGAGTCTCAATTTCCTTCTTGGAAATCCTTCTACCAATAGTTGAATCATACCTTTTCGATCCCATTTTCTCCTGCAACACTGATTTGGATTTCTTGGCTAGATATATGCCTAGGTAGTGACTCCCTCTTCCTTGGTTCTGTCTCGTTAGGTCTTGTTTTGCCTCGACAGCAACCACACCCAACCAGTTTCACACTCCAAAATATGCCCATAGCTTCCTATGCCCCAAGAACTGAAGAAACTAAGCCTCTTGGCTCTATGCAATCCTGGCAAGGTTGAATCGCTCTTCTAGCCAACTTTGTCACTCCTACCTAGCTGAGTACGATGACATGGCTCCTTGTGAGCCTTTTTTCCTTCCTCTGCATTTGTGTTGGCCTCTCTCTAGCTCGAAATGATGACGCAAGCCCTCTGTCTCACTCCTTCTCTGTTGCTTTCTTCTTACGAACAACTTCTGTCTCTTGGGACAAATGTTTCTGCTGCAAATTCTCTGATTCATCTAGTGCCTTCAACTCTCCCATGATCTGCAATGCTCTGATACCATGTTGAAATTTCTAAGTCTAACCCATTACAAATTTTCCTGCATTATCTCATTTATTTCACCTAGTTTAATTATTGAACAAGTTATTTAACCATATAAATACTGAAATAAACACAATGCAGTCTCAACCATCTACAGATCATCATCTAAAAGAAATAGATAAACGCACAAGGGACACCATTATTTTTGGACAATGGTCCTCAGAAAAGCCCAACTTGGGAAAACTGGTGAAGCAGTTCTAAGGGTTTTATTACTAAGAAGCTTTTCTTGAGTACAGCTGGGTGCCAAACTAGCTCAAGCGATAGAGAAATCAATCTGGCAGTAATACCTCCCTTCCGAAGGAGATATTTAGAAATTCTGCTCCATGAAACTCTCTCCAACACCTCTCTGAGGCTTTGTGTCAACCCTCTTGACCTCTGCATTAGCTTAGAACCCTCTGCATTAGCCTATAGATTCTTTGCGCTACCTCTTGGCCCTCCCCGTCACCCACATAGGCCCTCTATCCCTCTGTGCAGTCACTTTGGCACTCTGTGTGGCTCCTACTGGCTCTGTGTTTGCCTCTCTACCTCTACGCTGATCTTCCAGAACTATCTCTACCTCTCTTATATGCACTCACTACCCCTTGCTGCAACTCTGATCACTCGTTCGATTTCTCTCAGCAGACCTTGCTCCAAAAAAATCGAACTGACAGATCAACTTGGGGTATCTCCCACTGATCCTCAAGCCTCCTCTTATACTTTTTCTGTTGAGTCTTCAACGACCAAGATTAAATCTCTAATCAATGACTAAGATTAGATTTGTCTTGATCCATGTCATTTAGAACCTTCTAACCCAGTTTTATATTAATACCCATTAATATTTTTAGTTTCCTACGTTTAGACTTAGGAACCCATTAAAAATATTAATTATTTTAATATCTCTTTCACTCGGTAGAATTTCCCCAAACTATTTCTGGGTCTTGGATATCTCATGTGCTTTAACCTATCCACAATTTTTCATGGCTAGAGCACATCCAATGCTGCCCTAAATCAACAAATATAAACTTCTTCTTCTAAATCTCCATTAAGAAAAGCTAATTTAACATCCATTTGATATACTTTGAACTTTTGAAAACTTGAAAGAGAAAGAAACATTCTTATGGCTTCAAGTCTGGCAACAGGTGCAAAAGTTTCTTCAAAGTCTATACCCTCTTGTTGACCATACCCTTTACAAACAAGTCTTTCTTTGTTTCTAATAACTTCTCCATTTTCATTCAACTTATTCTTAAATATCCATTTTGTTCCTATAAATTTTTTATTGTGAGGTCTAGGAACTAATTCCCAAGTATTATTATTTTCAATTTGGTCAAGTTCTTCATCCATGGCCTTAACCTAACATTCATCTTTGCTAGCATCATTTACATTCTGTGGTTGTATGGAGGATAGTAATGTTAATTGGAGGTTCCTATAAGAGTTCTTCTTGTTTGTACTCCACACCCTTTTTCTCCTAGAATTTGAGATTTTGGATGATTCTTTTGAACATACTTGGATGGAGTCTTTTCCCTATCTGTTGTATCTTATTCAAATGCTTCACTGGTTTCTTCTTCTATATCATTTTGATTTGATACAGGAAAGCATTCATCGTCTTCCTCATTGTCACATTCCTTTGTTGATTTCATTAGTTCTAGATTTTTACATGCTTCATCAATTACTACATCAATGCATTCAACAATTTTCTGAAGTTGTTTATTATAGCATTTGTATCCTTTAGTTCTGGATGAATAACCAAGAAGAATTCCTTCATCTACTTTAGGTTCAAACTTACCATGCTTTTCATCAGTCCTTTTGATAAAGCATTTACTTCCAAAAAATCTAAATTGTTTTACAGTAGGACGCTTACCATACCAGAGTTCATTTGGAGTTTGATCACTATTTATCTGAACATTAGCTTTCTTGAGAATAGTCACGAAAGAAAATGCAGCTTCACCCCAGAAGGTTGCAAAAGTTCTAGATTCATCAAGCATAGCTCGAGCCATTTTTTGAACTGCTCTTTTCATTATTTCCACTACGCCATTTTGTTGAGGAGTTCTATGAGTGAGAACTGCCTTTTTATTCCATGTTGTTCACAAAAATCAAAGAATTCATCTAATATGAATTCTCCCCATCGATCAGATCTGAGACATTTGATTTTTCGATATAATTTATTTTCAACTAACACTTTGAAGGCTTTAACTTTTCAATTGCTTCATATTTATGGTTTAGTAGACCTATCCAACAAATTCTAGAAAAATCATTAATGAATAAAATAAAGTATTCTTCTCCACGAGGTGATTTTTTCCTTGTTGTTCCACATAAATCAGTATGGATGAGTTCAAGAGGCTTACTTGCTAATCCTTATTTTTCATTGAAATGAACTCTGGTTTTCTTACTAACTTGACATGGTTTGCATATGGTATTTTTTGGAATGCTGATATCTCGAAGATTACGGACCGCCTTGAGCCTGCATGCTTTTCTTATTTGAGAAAATATTAGATGCCCCAATCTTCTATGCCATAACCAATTTTCATCGTTTTTTCTTAGATAGCATTTTTTTTGTCCTCCTTTGAGTATGTATAAATTGTTTGGAGTTATTGTACCTTTGATTATGGTCTTTCTTGTATCGAGCTCACGAACCACATATATGATTGATCAAAACACAACTTCATTTCCTTGATCAAACATTTGACTAACACTCAACAAGTTATGTTTTAAACCATCTACATACATGACATTTCCAACTTTAACCTTCTCTTTCAAATAAACAGAACCTTTAACTTTAATGAAAATTGGTGTGTCATATCCAAATGAGACATTCTTTTCCTTTTCCAAAGAATTATATGAATGAAGTTTCTCTTTATCACCTATCATGTGTTTGGAGCATCCACTGTCAATGTACCACTGATTTTCTTGTCCTTTTGGAAATAGAGCTATGCCACATTTTTGATTGAACTTCTTTCTTTCTCCATACCTTGGAATTTGATGATGATTGCTCGTTTTGAAGTGTTGGCCAAATTTTTCTCTTGCATTCAGATTCTTCATGACCAAGGTTATTACAAAATGAAAATTCAATTTCATCTTCAAGAGGAGAGAAGTTATTATAGGAATTTGTCTTGATTCCTGTTACGCTCCTTTGATTTCATGCTTCTCTAGTCATGATAGTTTTGTAAGCAACACATTGAGAAGCCTTATGCGCAAAGTTATGGCATGAAAAGGATTGTCCATTAAATAAGTTTCTTTGATCATAGAATCTTTTGGAATTGTTTACCTTTTGGTTGATTCTTCTATTGATGTTCATCCTTGGTGTAAATTGAGCATGATTTACTTGATGAGTACTTTTACGCTTCTGCTGACGATTGACATATTGTTCACTGGTCTTTATTGCATCAAGATAGCTTCTGGTGGAGGCTGACAAATTTTTTGATTGGGATGATTCTTCAGTATATCCAAGACCCGTCTTTATAAGAGGAGAACGTTCAACCATTGATGATCTCATTTAAAGTTTATGATCCTTTAGCAAATCTAAGATTAGGAGATTTTGTCTTCTTTAGTTATTTTCTTAGGTCCACAACTTCACATTCTAGTTTTTCATTGTACTTTTCTCTTTCAGTGAGTTGATGTATCAACGTGTCTATGATCATATTATTTTCTTCCAAACAGATTTTGAGTTTTGTGATTTCTTCAAGAAATTCTTCCTCTTCTAAGGCATCAAAAAAATCATCATTTTCATCAGCCTTGAGTAGTATATAATCTTGTCCAGTTTAATCATCATCACTATTAGATAATCCATCACTCTCTTCATGAGTATAGTAACTTCTTCTATTAAAAACCTATTTTCTATTGCCTTTTGCAGGTTCCTTTCCTTTCTCATGATTATCTTTATGAGGACATTTTGTAGCATAATGGCCAACTCAACCACAAGCAAAGCATTTGAATGGTAGATTAACTATGAATCTTCCAGAACTCCATTGAGGCTTATTGACAAAGTTTACCTCATCGTTTTCTTATGAAATATATCCTGATTCATTGTGCTCTTCCTTTTCTTTTCCCTTTGCTGAAGTTTTGAAAGTGACTTATCTCATATATGACGGACCTCCATTCCTCATTTCAAAGGTAGTTAGAATTCCATGAAGTTGAACAACAATAATAGATTGAAGATCTTGTTTTTCTTCTATGGTAGATACTTTTGACTCACATTTAGAAGACAAAGATCTCAAAATTTTCTCTACTAAAGTAGCCTCCTTTATCTCTTCACCCATATTCTTCATACAATTAACAATCTCATCTACATGTAAAAAGTAAGTAGCAATACTTTCATCACTATGCATCGTAAGAGTTTCATACTGAATTCTGAGTGTTTGGAGCTTAGCACATTTTACCTGTGAGTCTCCTTCATAGATATGAATGATTTTGTCCCATATCTCTTTTGTTGTATTGAGCTACATGACTTTGACAAATTGTGATTATGATAGACTTCCCAATAAACTATTGACTTCTTTGGCATTGGTTTCGTATAACTTCTTACCTATTGTATCTATAGGTAATTTTGCTAGAACTTCATATCCTCCTTCCACAATTTCCCAAACATCGGCTCCAAGTGACTGAAGGTAGGCTCTGGTTCTTATTTTCCAATATACCAAGTTGTTCCCATTGAAGATTGGTGGTCTGATAGATCCCATGCCTTTTTGATTGTTCTTGAAATATCTCCCTTCAAGTGATCAAGCTTCTTCTAAAGGACTTGCTCCAATACCATTTGTTGGAAATAATACTAAGGGGGGTGAATCAGTATTTACAATTCAATAATTTTTCATTTCCCAAACATATTTATATATGCTCCTTTAGTGAAGTGAACTTGCGTGTGCACACTACTGTGATTAATGAAACCATTGTATACCCAGAGAACTTATGATTTAGTAAATTTATCAAGTGTTGATCTTTAATCAGTGCATCAATAACTTATTATATAATAACTATGTGTAGTAATAACATAATAAACCATCACACATAAGAAACGCACAGTAACACAAGGATTTAAGTGGAAACCTAATGCAAGAGAAAAACCACTTGTTGATGTTGTCTCTGTCTTCTTTTAATATAAAGAAAATATGTTTACAATCTTGTACTTGTGTAGACTCATACCAGTATGGAGGCACCCACCTGTAGAAGGCTACAACCTTCTCTCATTTTCCAGCTTCCACTGGAAGGGAGCTACAACCGCATAGCTCTTGTACTAGCTGATATGTTTACTAGTACATAGGCACCGACCTACAGAAGGCTATGGCCTTCTCGCTTCCTCCACAGACCACGTTTCATTAATTTTCAGGCTGGATGCTTCTTGTACACAACAATACAAAATGAAGGCCTCGTTTCATCAAATTTTCACACTAGACCCATCAAAAATTTCAAACTACATCAACCAACAATCAGTTAATTTGAACAGTTAGATCACTGTCACCAAAACACTATGATGAACCTAGAAACCTGCATCATCATTTAGAACCAACTCTAACCTCAAAAATCATACATCAGAATGCATACGCTACTTTAATGAACCCAATATGTGTGTCTGCGCTACTTTCTTTAACAAAACCTATGTATAGCTTCAAAACTACTGAATCATAAAAACTTCTGAATTAGATTTGTACCAACCAGTAAGATTCTGAACATCTACTATCAATTTATCGAGATCTAGGCAGTCAGCAACAAAGATAACCCTTTTTACTTAATCAATAAATCAATCATACACAAGCTCCTTATGCATTTAGTTTTACTTTTAGATCTAAGAAGACTTCATTGATAGACAACAGTAAAACAACAACACTAATTGGATAGATCATTCATTTCTAAACAACAAGATTTTCATTTTCATACTATACTTGGAAGAGTAGAAACTGCGTGTATACACACCTTTACCAAGGAAAACCATCGTATAGATCTACAAAAATTAACTTACTACTTCGTTGCTATTCCATACTTCAGACATACCGAGATCATGATATTTAAAGAATAAAACATGCATAAGCAATCAAATCTAGCCAAACCAATATCAGATCATATAATGATGTCATTTCAGGTCTCATGATCCTGATCCAACATTATATCCAAGGTGCACAAAATATTTCAGATTATATTATAATCATAACCCCTACAACATAAAGTATAGTTCAAATAGAAGTATTCCTAAGAAACCCTTTCACTTGCACACTTGGCCCTTTGATCTTCTCCTCCTTATATAGGTTTTAGCCTTCCTCAATACCTTAGACTAAAATAACCCATAGAGCCTATGGTATTCTTGGACGGGATCAAATTGTCATTACTCCACTCAAAATTGTCGGCTAATACCATGGTATTGACCCTTGGAACTCTTTATTCTTGAAGTTTCTTGATTTTCCAACCCATACACACTTTTCCTCTTGTGAAAGTGTGTGCATACTTATACACTCTTTTGGTTCTGTGAACCTATGTGTATACACTGCTTTGTCAAGATGAACCTGTGTATACAACTTAAACTATCTGAAAACATCCTTTTCCTTCAACTTCTTGATTCTGATTAGTAGACCTTTGTTCCAACTTCCTGTTCTTCTGTACCAATTCCTTGTTACCTCTAAATTGACCCGTTACACTCTGAGTTGCCTTTTATTAAATCTGAGTGGACCTGTGAGTGAGTTTCCATCAAGGAAAACACCTTTATCATAATGCCAATAATTATTAGGGTAATGCCCCGACCAAACCCTGCTAACAATGTGCCATTGCGTTGTGGCACCAGTGGTGAAATAAAGCTCTACAATTTGTATTCTAAACCCTACTGTAATGATGGGTTTTTTACTCGTTTCTTAAAGAATTTACCATATCGTTATATTTATCTTTTCTTCGTAGCCGTCCAAGCCCAATTTACGATCACACGCATGATTCTGGTGTGGCTCTGGTTTTCTCATTTAGTAATTTCCCTTGGAAATTTGTTCTTTTTTGTGTTTGGATTTTTAGATTTATTCTGACGTCGCCCTCCATTAGGTTTTAACCACTACTTTGCTGTTTTTGTATGTGTGAATCCCTACTCTAGTCCCACACTAAAAAATGTTCATTAGAAGCAAAATCCTAACTGCGACAAACTTTGATCATGTAGAGACAAAAAATGAAATAAACCCTATCTATTAATGAGAAAGAAAACCCTAAATAATTTAAGAACAAATCATAACTAATCATGAGTATATGGTGAACCCTAACTAGTGATGAATATAGAGGAAACAAAGATCCTACTTCTGGCTCATTTTCTAGGCTGAGCAGTTTCTATATGAAGACTATTTCAGTTAGCTAGAAGAAAAAGGAATGTAGGTCTCATGTAAACCTAGGACATAAAATGATTCATACTGGAAACCCACTGTAAAACAAAATAGAAAACTAAGACTGTCCCAAATTCTTCTCAAAGACTACAACAATTGTATTCTACTACAAAAGATATGTCCTAGAGTAAAAAGGATAATATCACTTGTGGATGCTAATGCTATGAGTCCCTGCAATAAAAAAATTCAGTACACAAATAAGAGGAATGAATGAAAAGCATTTTATGACCACCTTGGTTCAACAAAACTTCAAACTTGTACAATCATTAACCCATAAATTGGATCTGAATCAAGCATATAATGTATAACAGAGGAAAAATATATTAATTGATTTGTTATGAGGCATCAATTGATTCAATACACTACCATGCATATCAAATATGATCAAAATTGGTCTCCACGTACTAGTCTAAGGACACAAGTTATAAACAATACCTCAAACACTTAATTTATCACTCTTTATATTTGCAAAATAGAGCATCATCTTTACTTCAACAAATATCATATCATTTGACTACTTTTAAACTTCAACACCATAATAATGTGTTTAGAAAATACATCACATAGAACTCTCGAGAATATATCCACATTGCTTATAACAATACTCTATCCTCACAATCTGAGTATATATACAAAGCATCAAAATCTTATGTTTATAAAAGGTAATTTTTTTGTATGGAAAATAAGGTCAGAGTGAATACCAATTCAAATTTCCTTAACAATCACAAAGAAGGATTTGTTACATTAATAAAAGCCTTAATTCACTAAATATCTATACACATCAATGCATTCCAAGAATAAAATAACCACACATATTGATCTGAAATGGGGCACTAAAGGCTTCTTGTCAGCTTACAAGAACGTCTCCCACTCCAAAGCTTATTAATTGCCAAGATCTATCTTATGATTAACATATTGCGCAATTAAGAATGCTTGAAATAGGTGTACGTTTGTGTTTTCCCTTAACTACTTAATTAACTTAAGTCTATTTGCTTAAAATAATACATAAACACACATAACAGTAAAATGCAGAAAATAAACAAACACATAAGACAACAATATAATACTGTGTTCACCCTGATTTCTTGGGCTACATTTCCTTGAGCTCTAGTCAACTCGACTAGGCTCTTTGGGATCATGGCTAAATTCTTTTACAAGCTCCATGCTCAACTCCAATTGTTTACAATTGAATCTATGGGTTTAGAATACCATTTTATCTTGATGGATATCCATACTCTACAGACAGGTCTAGGCTTCCCTGGACTAGATTCCTTCAATCAACGCTCTAAGCTATCTTGAGCTCTAGCTTGCACCAACTTCCTCAGAATTCCCTTAACTATCTCTGGAACTCCTTCTTCTGTCTTCAACACACATCAGACACCAACAACAACTTTATCATTTCAATCTCTTTACTATTTTGAACTTCATTACAGCTCGATGGCTCTTAGAAGTCTGCTTTGAGCTCTCTGGCTCTATGACTCTCTGGCTTTGCAACTCTGTTGCACTTAACCTCTCCAGCTCTGTAACTCTGTTGCACTCAGCTCCTGAGGAATCAACCCTTTTGCCATTGCCCCAACCTTTGGTGGCTTCTATGGCTTTCTCGAGCTCTTTGGATCTACGGCCTTGTGGCTCTTGACTCTATTAGCTATGTGAAGGGGGAGAGAGTACTATGCGATTCTGTCTCTACCCCTAGCTATGAGATCCTTCGAGAGAGAATTCACTTCTCTGCTTCTACATTTTTGTGAGCTCTCTATCAAGCACTTTGATTATTACAATGTGTGAGCTCCCTTTGTCAATCATGCTCTCTGGCTTTTGTGAGGCATTCTTTTGACTCTCTGACTTCCCTAGCCATTCATACGTCCCTTCACTCATGAGGAATCATTCTTGATGGCTCTGCATCTCTTTGACTGGACATCTATGTTCCTTTTTGTGCAATCATCCCTCTGCGGCTCTGTGTCTGGTCATCTAGCTCTATGGCGCTATGGATCTCTGCGTATAACACATTCTTGTTATAGTAATGCCTACTTATAGCATGGCACAAGTGAATGGGAGCCGTTACAAAGAAAATGCACAGGCAACCTTTTTCCAGAACAAAATCCATGACATAATGCATTCTTCATTTGGAACGGAAATACAAGGAATACACAGAAAAACCCATCATGAGCCTTAAGCTCAGACTTCAAATGGCCTTAAATCGAATCGATATCCCTCTTGGGTCTATCCTGTGATCACAAATCACATTACCTATGGCCAAACACCAAATAAACAGAAATACATTGAAAATCTAAAAATCCAGATTTCAAAATTTATGCAATCTCATTTATAATCCCCATAGGGTATGTGCCTTGATTTATAATCACAATCACATGTCGCATATGTCAATGGCCCTTTTAAGTGGTTGCGATCACCGATCGTCGATCCCCAATCGCCGATATCGGCGAATCGCATATCGCAATTGAAACTGCCCTTGTATCGAGGATTCACCGATCGCCAATTGTTGATCACTCTATTGACACTATCACTATCAACCCATCACATTAATGTATCACATCAGCCCAATGAAATGTGTCTCTGCTCCTCCGATTGCCAGATCGCCGATATCGCACATCGCATATCGTATCAGTATATCGCATTTGTAATAGCCTGGGGTTCTGATATTGCATGAAGCCTTCCTCCGATTGTGATATCTTGGACATTGCTATCAGGGGAGTCCTTTCACCTTTGTTCTAATTCCTCCTTTTAACCCTTCTGATGTGATTTTTCCATATAAGGCCTTAAGCCCATTTTTATAAGAATTTGCCTCCTTTTCAAAGGATAATGGGCAAACTTCTTATTACAATAACTTCATCATCCAAAGTCCATTTTAGTCCATTCAAATTGCATTAGGTTTAGATTGAAAATATCTATGTAATGGGAATATTTTCAGAAGCATCCTTTGACTTTAATTTTTGAGTAATAAGTTACCTAGGATCATTTTTTATCACACCTTCCCACTAAAAAACTTTTGGTCTCCAAAAGTTTGATATACTGATCTGAACAGTAGATGAGAGTACAACACCCTATTCTTTCATCCTTCATACACTTTCCTTGCATATTGCCTCTTAACGAAAGCCTTTGAACACTCCCTTCCTGGATGTGCTTGTCCTCCTAGGAAAAACTGTCTTCCTCCTTGACTTCATGCAAAACTCCTGCTGAGAAGATCACAGAAGGTAGTTTGAACTTCTTTGCCTTGATCATTGATCCAAGGTGCCTCAAACCAATGTGAAGTTACATCTACTTCACAACATTTTCATTTTTACCTGTTTGACACTCTGTCAACAACAACTATTAACAACAACATGATTACAAACAACAACTGGATGGCCTAAACTCCTACTTCAATAAAAGAAACAGATTTTCACATCTTGTGAATTGCCTCCATGTCTTTACATCTCCATACAAATGATTGACGAGATAACAAGCCAATAAAACATGCCTTTAAGACAATTGACCCTTTAAGTCAAGCATGTAGAAAAATAATTCTAAAGTTCTTTTTCAAAGATGAAACACTTCATCATCATCTCCATCTTCGAGACCAAATCAACTTTTCTCAAGTCAATATTGAATTACATGCATGCTTAAAAACAAAGCAATCAACCCTTCAAGTTAATTGCACATAGATGTTCAAAACAAGGAAATCATCAACATCCCTGTGTTCATGCACATCATTCTCATGCATGCATTTCATCCTTCGACTTTCACTTAAGTACACTGGACTTTCAAAGCTGAAATGAAATATAATGTTGTAGCAATAAAGTGAGTCTCCTACTCAACCTTTTCCATTCACCTTCTTGGTAAAAACCTGCAGCTTGCATTCCATTAACAAAGAAATGCAAGTACATGCATTATATCAATAGACATGCAATCTTAATTGGATAAGAACTCTAACCATTTCTTACCAATCCATTTCAAAGGTCCTTCCTTTGTCTACACATCAGCATCAACATGTGAATCATCCTGAAACACATCATTCATGGAATCTTTCTTTCTATTCCTTCCATTTTCTCTTTCCACCTTCTTCAAGTTTCATGGAAGCATTGTTGGATTCAGAGTCCAACATTTTGCAGCAATATGTCCTTGCTTACGGCAGTAAGTGCAACACATATGCATCCTCTTGACAACATGATTTCCCTTGTCTAATGGACCTTTGGCTTCTTGCTTCCTTTCCTTCAAAATTTTCCTGTATGTGGCCATTCTCTTCCAACATCTAGAAACATTATGGTTATCTAGACCACAAAAGGAACATGCGATTCTTTTCCCATGCTTATATGGAAATTTATCATGCTTAACATAATCAAAAGGAATATAATTAGAACCAGATTTATACCTTTCTTTTTCACCTTTATTGCCTTCTTGAGGAGGTGAACTGGATGAAGAGGTAGCTCCCTTTGGAACACCATCAACCTCTTCAAGGGTTTCAGAGTTTCCACAAATCTCTGGTTCAATTCTATGCTGATATACACCTTCTTTCTACAAAGTATGCTTCAAGCTATTGAATTCCCCAAGAATACAATCTTCACACTCTTCAGGTAGAAGACCTGCAATGAAACAACTTCTTGGAACTGTTTCAATGTCCTTCGTGGCATCTTTGGAACTTTCTCCATAAGATTGTCCATAGCCAAGACCCAAATACTTAGGTCTTTCCTCAACTATTATTGGCTCAACAATACACTGTGCATGTTTTCCCAAGATTTTTCCTTCGTAGCCCATCTTAGACATTAACTTGGAACCTATGCCTCTGGTATGTTTTTCAAAAGAACCAATATAAAAATTCTTAGAGGAAATTGAAGACAAATAGGAATTGTTTACATCTTCTTCAAGCTGATACTTGACTAAGGCTTCCTTTGCAACAAGGAGTTGTGTCTCCAACTCATGCATCCTTTCTAGGTTCATATTTTCAATATGAAGTTGCCTCTCAATTTCCTGCAATTTGTTAGAAAGCAACTGCTTCTCTTCCTTCATGGAACTCAATTTCTCTCTAAGTCTGGTGCTCTTCCTTTCATCCTCATACATTTCTCTCACCATATCCATCATGGTGAACAAGTCTTGCTTCATGTCTTCATCAAAGAATCTTGTGAAGAAAGGAGAATTTGAGGACTCACTTGTAGAAGTAGTCATTATCAAATGAACAAAAGAACTTCAAATAATATTAACAAAGAGCTTATTCATGAAACCTTTTGCAACAAACCTCTTGTGCTTCAAGGATTTCTTTGAGGTCCTTTGGGATGTGAAGAATGCCTCTTCTTCCTTCTTGTCCTCTCTTGGACTTAGCTATGAGTATCTTTCCTTGAACCTTTGCAAACTCAAACAACAGCTAGTTTACGAACAATCAAACAAAAAAATCCTTGCTACTATTTGAACACTTTTCATGTCAAACAAGCATTCCAATCTGATACCACTTGCATCATGATACAACCTACTCTGGTATAATCTTCTTTGAAGATGGGGTTAATCAACTTGAAGCTCTGATACCACTTGATCTGAAATGGGGCACTAAAGGCTTCTTGTTAGCTTACAACAACCTCTGCCACTCCAAAGCTTATTAATTTCCAAGATCTAGCTTATGATTAACCAATTGCGGAATTAAAAATGCTTGTAATAGGTGTATGCTTCTGTTTTCCCTTAATTGCTTAATTGCCTTAAGTCTATTTGCTTAAAATGATACATAAACACACATAACAGTAAAATGTAGTAAATAAACAAACAAAGAAGACAAAAATATAATATGGAGTTCAGCCTGATTTCTTGGGCTACATTTCCTTGAGCTCTAGTCAACTCAACTAGGCTCTTGGGATTATAGCTAAATTCTTTTACAAGCTCCACAGTCAACTAAAATTGTTTACAACTGAACCTATGGGTTTAGAATACCATCTTATCCCACTAGATTTCCATACTCTATAGACAAATCGAGGCTTCCTTGGACTAGATTCCTTCAATCAGCGCTCTCAGCTATCTTCAGCTCTAGATTGCACCAACTTCCTTAGAATTCCCTTAACACTCTCTAGAACTCCTTCTTCTGTCTTCAACACACATCAGACACCAGCAACAACTTGATCATTTATATCTCTTTCCTATTCTGAACTTCATTACAGATCCATGGCTCTTAGAAGTCTACTTTGAGCTCTGTGGCTCTGTGGCTCTTTAGCTTTGCAACTATGCTATGCTCATGCTCTCTGTCTCTACAAGTCTGTTGCGCTTAGCTCCTGAGGAATCACCAATTTTTCCATCACCCCAACCTTTGGTGGCTTCTTTGGCTTTCTCGAGCTCTCTGGCTCTACGACCTTGTGGCTCTCAACTCTGTCAGCTCTGTAAAGGGGGAGAGAGTACTATGTGATTCTGTGTTTGCCCCCAGCTATGAGCTCCCTTGAGAGAGAACTCACTTCTCTGTTACTAGATTTTTGTGAGCTCTCTGTAAAGTGCTTTGATTATTACAATGTGTGAGCTCCCTTTCTAAATCATGCTCTCTAGTTTTTCTGAGGCATTCTTCCTACTCTCCAGTTTCCCAAGCCATTCCTATATCCCTTTCATCATGAGGAATCATTCCTAGCAGCTCTGTGTCTCTTCGACTGACCATCTATCTTCCTCTATGTGCAATCATCCTTCTACGGCTCTATGTCTCTATGGCTCTTTGTGTATAGTGCATTCCTGTTAGAGTAATGCCCACTTATAGCATGGCACAGATGAATGGGAGCCGTTACAAAGAAAATTCAAAGGTGGCCTTTTTCTAGAACAAAATTCATGACATAACACATTCTTCATTTGGAATGGAAATACAAGGAATACACAGAAAAACCCGTCATGGGCCTCAAGCCCAGACTTCAGATGGCCCTAATCGCATCTATATCCCTCTCAGGTCTGTCCTGTGATTGAAAATCGAATTGCCTATGGCCAAATGCCAAATACATAGAAATACATTGAAAATCCGAAAATCCAGATTTCAAAATTTATGCAATCACATTTATAATCCCCATCAGGTCCATGCCTTGATTGCTAATCACAATCACACGTTGCATATTTAATGACCCTTTTATGTGGTTGTGATTGTTCATCACCAATCACTGATTGCTAATATCAGTGCATCACATATCACAATCGTAATGGACCTTGTATCAGGGATTCACCGATTGCCAATCATCGATCTCTCTACCGACGTTATTGCTATTGGCCCATCACATCAGCATATCACATCAGCCTAATCACCTGATCACCCAATCATCAATATCGCACATCACATATCACATCGGCATATCATATTTGTAATAGCCCGGGGTTCTGATATTGCATGAAGCCTTCCTTTGATTGCGATATGTTGGAGATCGCTATCAGGGGAGTCGTTCCGCCTTTGGTCTAAGTCCTCCTTTTAACCCTTGCGATGCGATTTTTCCATATAAGGCCTTAAGCCCATTTTTATAAGAATATGCCTCCTTTTCAAAGGACAATGGGCAAACTTCTTATTACAATAACTTCATTATCCGAAGTCCCTTTTAGCCCATCCAACTTGCATAGATTCATATTGAAAATATCTATGCAATGGGACTATTTTCAGAAGAATCCTTTGACTTTCATTTTTGAGTAAAAGGTCATCTAGGATCATTTTCTGATCACATATGTACTATTTGATTAGATCCATATAAAAATTAACACATCAAGCTTTAAGTTGAACAAGGGATATAAAATCAAACCATAAACCTCTACTCGGATCAAACCGCAATCACACAACTATGTGTAATTTAGAAAATAAAATAAGAAAACCTAAGAGATAGGGGATAATGGGTTGGTTGGTGGGCCCAGACCACCCATATCATTGCCCTTATAAAAACTAAATTTCAAGTCTGGAAAGATAGAATACAATAAATATAAAATTGGAAATCTCAAAGTCTATTAAATGACAGTGTAATATAAAAGAACTTGGTCCGAGTGGTCCCCTCTTACTGGGAATAATAAAGTTTCTCCCTTGGCTCCCCTTTCTTGCATATTCCATCACTACTCTCTTTTTTTTGCACTACATGGTCTTCATATTTATTAAAAAATGATACCCCCTAATTCTATGGATCATAGATCAATCATCATATACTTTTCTAGAGTTTAATTTTATTTGAATCCCCATATAAAGAAAATCTATCCTTGACTTAAACCAAAATGAAGAATTGTAACTCCATTGTCTGAATACACACTAATCACGATGTTCCACATTAGATTTGCTTCAGTTCTCTAAAAAAAGGTTATGGGTATCGTAGATGTGCTGGTTAAATACCAAATCATGAAACTCCCATTGCAGCATACATGAAGATCTTAATATACTCGCAACACACTATTGATGAACTTACTACATATAGAAAAGGATTAACCAAATGTTGGACCATTTCTTCTCTCACTTCCTTGAGAACCTAGGCATAGTTGAAATAACACAATACCATCTTGAACCATTGCTTTACAAAACCCATGTGCTCAATTCTTGTCATGATAGTTGGATGTGTGACAACCGTTGAGGTTGGAACAAGGACTATATTGGGTGAACATGAATCCTCCACCTGTCACTGGAACTAACCCTCCAATCATCCATTATTAGTAAAAATCTTAAATAACCCTTAAATCATTGAAAAACAAAGGAAATATGTCCTGTTGTAGCTCGTTTTAATTTATATGTTTAGAAGAAAATGTATATATGTATTTGCAAATAAAAATCAAAATCAAAAGAAAACCAAAACAAAAAAATAAGTTTGATGTTAAATGGTTAATGTATGATGGTGGATTAAACTGCATTACTTAAATCTTAATGTGGCATTAAGTGTAAAAATAGGTGGCTCCCTAGTCGACAATAATAAAATCAGAGCCTAAACATCGATCAAGTTTTCAAGAGCGATGAGGAATAGGAGAGGGGCCCATCGGATGGAGCAAACCCGACAACACTATGTGCCCGACAGTTAGCCCATCGAGTCCCTCCGCAAATACTTGTCAAAGGAAAATCTAACCACAGATAAATGGCTCAAAATGGTTATGGGGGAATCCATTGGGTTTTCTCCATACTGGAGTCTGCCCTCGTATTACCTCAGGAAGTGAGCGAAAAATTGTGTATTCATTTTTCATGTTCCTCTGTCATCGTTAGTCAGTTTACCCTTCCACCACCTCATCATCCATGTCAACCATCACCTCATGTCTCTAGCTCATTAATTCAAATTTCCCATGATTATCATTAATTCTATTTTGTTAGGTCCTTATAATACTAGTGATTCCCCCATTACTATTGTCTTTGTATCCCTTATTATTATTGTTGTGCCATTATTGTCCCCATATTGTTACTATTGTGCCCCATAGAATCCCTCTATTGTTATTTTTGTGCCTTTATATTATTATTGTTAGGTCGGCTTGGTTATATTGTGACCCCTTAGACTCCTATATAGAAAGGAGGTTTTATCATTTGAATCATCTAAGAATTGTTCATTTGCGTAGTGTAAAGTAGGTTTCCCCCTCAAAGAGGCTTATTTCTAAGGCATTGATCTATCTTTTCTATCTTTTTGTGACTTGGTTTCATAACATTTGGTTTCAGAGCTTTGGATTCTAGGGTTTCACTGCTCAAAACAGGTCATCATGGCATTTTCGCTATAACTTTTTTTGTGCAACATTTCAAAAGCTACAAAAAAACCCATTTGAGCCGAAATCATTCTAAACATCAGGTCTGAATTTCTAAGCTTGTCTCGCTATATTTGCAGAGATATGATCTAAGGAAGTTAAGGTTTTTGAATACTCCCAAATTACATTCCAATCAGGTGACCTGGGGAAAATCATCATAACACTTTTTTTAGCTTCATATTGAATTTTTTCAAGAAGTTTTAGAAATAGAGCGACCTATAGTTTTCTATGTATTAGTTTCAGGTACTAAGGTCAAAATAGTGACATGTGGCACGTCATACAAGTTTGCTCTACTGAACTATTCTATAATCAAGTCACCATGGGAGATTTGGCATAACTCTTCCTTGGAGAATCCAATCTTGATCAGAATTAGGGGGTTAGAAAGGGGACTCAAAGGGATACCACAAGACGACATTTCAGATATTTGAGATCTACAGTTACAAAGATACAACCGATTCAATATCAAGCTCTTACAAAGTGAAAAAAAGGGTGTGTTGTTTTTTAATTTTGCATAAGATTGGTTTGAAAAATTAATTTGAAGGAATTAAAAGGGAATAGTGAAGAATTATTAGCATTAATCAATGCCCTGAAGAAAGAAAATTGAAATACCTAGTAAGCAACTTGAAACCTCTAGCATGACTCGTGAAGAAGAGGAACAAATGCAACGTGATATATCAAAATTACAAGACCAAGTACAACAAATTTCATTCTCACTAAAGGTAAATGAAGCCAAGATGAATGGCATGGAAGCTAATATGAATGGCATGCAAGTTAAGATGAATGGCATGGAAGCTAAGATGAATGGCATGGATGCTAAGATTAATGGCATGGATGATAAGATGGAAGAATTGAAGATACGTTTGAATAAGTTGCTACAAGAAATGGTCACTAATGTTGAAAGGGTAGTAAAGGAAACTCATGATGACAACACAATAAATGTTAATCATGATTTCATAGTCTCTAATGTTGGATTTAAGACCCACCATGTTCCAAAAATTGATATGAGGAAGTTTGATGGCAAGGATCCTGGAACATGGATACTACAGATAGAGCAATTTTTCGATCTCCATAATGTGCAAAACACACAAAAGGTACGTATTGAAGCTTTATATTTGGAACCAAATCAGTTTGTATGGTATCGATGGATTTTATCTCGTAAACAAATTGTCACTTGGACATTTTTATGGAAGAAATGATAGCACATTATGAGGATAAAATAAGCAACACCTTTTTTAGCCAATTGATAAATCTCAAACAAAAGGGTTCAATGATGGAGCACATTGAGGAATTCCAAAAATTGAACATAAGGGTAAAAGATATTCCAGAGGAGCATAGGATTGATGTGTTCAAAGGGACTTTAAAAGATAATATCCAACATGAGGTTCACCTTTCGGAACCTGATAATTGGAGAAGGCATTCAGGCTAGCAAGAAAAATGGAAAGCAAAATTATGGCAACGAGGAAGCCTACCACTCACAACTATAACGATTGAAGTTTTGTTGCCCCTAGCATTCCACAACCTAAAAGGTTGACACCACAACAATTGGAAGAAAAAAGAGCAAAAGGGATTTGTTATAGTTGTGATAGCAAATAAACTAAAGGTCATAAGTGTGCCAAGAAGAAATTATTCTACATAGATTGTGAAGAGGAGGAAGAAAAGGAACAAGAAATGTCAAAATAAGTGTATATACTCTAGGAACAAACCCTAGATAAAGAAGAAATGAATCTAACCATATATTTTAATGCATTGGCTAGAATTACCACTCCTAAAACTATCAAGATAGAAGGCCATATCAATAAGAAAAAGGTAATAGTGTTGATTGATTCAGGAAGTACCCATAATTTTATTCATTGTAATCTTAATTGAATTTCTTTCTATATCCATTGCCAGAGTGCCATGTGATGGTTACAAGTGGAGGAACCATAAATTACTGTGGAAAGTGCCATAATATAAAGCTATCCATGGGAAAATATGTATTTAATAGCCCAATTCTTTCCATTCCAATGGATGGTGCTGGTGTTGTACTAGGAGTCCAATGGCTACAATCCCTGGGTACAATAACTTTTAATTTTCAAGAACTGTTCATGAAATTTTATATGGAAGGAAAGGAAGTTGAATTAAGGTGTATTGTAGGGAAACCGGGAAGGATAATAAGCTCTAACAATATGATAAAGCTTCTAACGAAGGAACAACGAGGTGTAATTGCACAATTATGTTTGCTAGAGGTTCCCATATCGAAATAATATATTTCTCCAGATCTCCAAAAAGTCTGGGACAATCATTCCAAGGTATTTGAGACTCCCAAAGGTCTCCCACCTATTCGTGATCATGATCATGCTATTCATTTGATTCCAGGAAGTGTTCCACCAAACATCAGGCTGTATAGATATCTCTATGCCCTAAAGAGTGAAATTGAATGTATGGTTGCAGAAATGCTAGAGGCTCGTATAATTCAACCTAGTCAAAGTTCTTTCTTTGCTCTAGTAGTATTGGTGCACAAGAAGGATGGATCATGGTGCATGTGTCCAGATTATAGGGGGTTCAACAAGCTCACTCTTAAAGATAAAATTCCCATTGCTGTCATTGATGAATTATTGGATGAATTGTATGGATCAATTTACTTCACCAATTTGGATCTTCATTTAGGATATCATCAAATCAGAAAGAATACTGAAGACATTCCAAAAACAACATTTAGAACTCATGAGGGTCATTATGAATTTTTGGTCATGCTTTTGGCCTTACCAATGCACCTTCTACATTTCAATTTTTTGATGAATTCCTTTTTCAAACCCTTCCATAGAAAATTTGTGTTAGTATTTTTTGATGATATAATAATCTACAACAAGTCTTAGTAGGATCATGTTGAACATGTTGATAGGCTGCTCAAACTATTGGAAGAGAAACAATTATATGCAAAAAGATCCAAATGTTTCTTTTGAGTATAAGAGGTGGAATATCTGGGTCATATTGTATCTCATGAAGGTGTTAAGGTAGACCCTATCAAAATTAAAGGCAGTAAGGAGTGGAAAATCCCCACATTCATAAAGCATCTGTGATTCTCCAGTTGATAGGGTATTATCGCAAGTTTGTTAAGAATTATGGGAGAATAGTAGCATCTCTAATAACATTATTGAAGAAAGATACATTTTCATGGACTCCAGAAGAAAGAAAGGCTTTCGAAAATCTTAAAGAGGCAATGTGCCAAGCACCGGTCTTAGCTACACTGGACTTCACAAAAACATTTATTGTGAAATGTGATGCTTTATGAAATGGAATTGGTGTTTTTTTAATGCAAGATGAAAGACCCATTTCTTTCAAAAGTCATCCAATCAAGGGAAAGTATTTAAAAAAAAGCTATTTATGAGAAGGAAATGTTAACAATACTACATGCACTTAAGAAATGGGAACCATACCTTATGGGAAGACACTTCAAGGTAAAAACGGATCATGATAGTCTTAAATACCTTTTAGAACAAATATTATCCTCTGAAGAGCAACAAAAATGGGTCACAAAGATGTTGGGTTATGACTTTGAAATAATCTACAAAAAAGGGAAGCAAAATGTTATGGTAGATGCACTCTCAAGAAAGGATGAGGATGTGGAAGCATTGTTGTGCACCATTTCTATTATCCAACCAGATTTGATAAATGAAGAAAGGGAGGAATGGAAGAATGAAAAATAAATGCGGGTACTCATTCGAAAGTTACAACAAGATTCCAGTAAAGCTGATACATTTAGCTAGAAAAATGATTCATTATGATACAAAGATTGCTTATACCTATGAAAGAATTCCCAACTCAAACAAAATATTCTTATGGAATTGCACACTTCTCCCATAGGTGGGCACTAAAGATTTTTAATAACTTACCACAGGGTTAAGAAGGAATTTTTTTTGTGATGGCCTTAAATCGGTTATTCAAAAGTTTGTGGCGGAATGTTTGGTTTGCCAACAAAATAAAGTTGAAACAATTAAGGCGCCAGGTCTATTACAACCTTTATCCATTCCAAACCAACATTGGGAGGTGGTTTCAATGGATTGTATCACAATTTTATCCAAGTCCAAAGGAAAGAGTGTTGTCATGGTGGTAGTTTACAGACTTACCAAGTATGCACACTATTTTGCATTATCAGATCAATTTAAAGCCAATACAATTTCTACTACATTTCTGAAAGCAATTCAAAATCTACATGGAAACCCAAAGATTATTGTAAGCGATAAAGATCCCATTTTCACTGGACATTTTTGGAGAGAATTATTTGTTTGTCTCTGTACCCAATTAGCTCATATCTCATCTTATCATCCTCAATTTGATGGGCAGATTGAGATAGTAAACAAATGTTTGGAAGGATATCTTCGTTGCTTTGTATCTGAGAAACATACACAATGGGCGAAATGGTTGCCTCTAGCTAAATGGTGGTATAACACTTCCTTCCACACTACAACAAAAATGACCCCATTTATGGCACTTTATGGATATCATCCACCATCGATCACATCATATTTAATAGAAAATTATAAGGTTCAAGCTCTGGGACATCACATCGAGCATCAACAACAAGTTCTCCATCTCTTAAATGATAACCTCACATTGGCATAGAATAGAATGAAACAACAGGCAGATCAAAATTGTAGTGAAAGAAGTTTTGATATAGGTGACTGGGTATTCCTACGGCTACAACCATATAAACAAATGTCCCTCAAGCAAGCTAAGAAGGATAATAAATTATCACTAAAGTATTATGGTCTATACAAGGTGTTGCAAAAGATTGGTACTATGGCATACAAATTGGAGCTTCCTGCATCTTTCTGAGTGCACCCAGTTATCCATGTTTCATGTTTAAATAAGGTTATCGGTGACAAGCTCCCAGTTCAAACAATATTCCCAGAACTTAATGAGGAAGGAAAAATCATATTGGAACCTGAAGCAGTGACAGAAACAAGAACTCCAAAAATACGAAATTGATCAATTTCAAAGTATCTCATCAAGTGGAAGAACTTATCCGCTGCAGATTCCACATGGGAGGATGAGAATTTTATACAGAAGCATCCAGAACTACTCAAGCGTTGAGGACAATGCTTTTCTAAAGGAGATGGGCATGTTAGGTCCCTATAATACTAGTGATTCTCCCATTAGTATTGTAATTGTAGCCCTTATTGTTAATATTGTGCCCTTATTGTCCCCATATTGCTATTAGTTTGCCCCATAGAAACCCACTATTGTTGTTGTTGTGCCCTTATGTTATTACTGTTATGTCGGCTTTGATTATATTGTGACCCCTTAGACTCCTATATATAGAAAGCAGGTTTAGTAATTTGTATCATCCAAGAATTGTTCATTTGTGTAATGTAAAGGAGGTTTTCCCCTCAAAGAGGTTGATTTTGAAGGTGTTCATCTATCTTTTCTTCTATTTTGTGAGCTGGTTGCATAACATTTGGTATCAGAGCTTTGGATTCTAGGGTTTCGCTGCTCCAAACAGGTCATCGTGGTATTTTCGCTATAACTGTTTTTATGAGACATTTCAGATGCTACAAAAAAAAACCATTTGAGCAGAAATCTCTCTGAACCTCGGGTCCAAATTTCAGATATTTTATCCCTATACTTTCAGAGATATGATCCAAGGAAGTTGGGGTGTTTGCAGGATCCCGAATTGTATCTCAAACAGGTGACCTAGGGAAAATCATCATAACTTTGGTTCTGAGCATCATATTGAAATTCCATAAGAAGTTTCAGAAAGAGTATGGACTGTAGTTTTTTTTATATCAGTTTTAGGTACTAAGGTCGAAACAGTGACATGTGGCACTTCGTACAAGTTCGCTCTACTGAACTAGTCTATAATCAGGTCACCGTGGGAGATTTGGCATACCTCTTCCTTGGAGAATCCAATCTTGATCAGACTTGCGGGGTTAGAAAGAGGACTCAGAGGGCTACTGTAGGACGTAATTTTCGATCTTGTAGATCCGCTATTATAGAGATACAATAGATTCAATATCGAGCTCTTACAAAGTGAGAAAAAGGTGTGTAGTTTTTTTTTTTTTGCATAAGATTGGTTTGAAAAATTAGTTTGAAGTGATTAAAAGGGCATAGTGAATCATTATTAGTATTAATTTATGCCTCGAAGAAAGAAAATGGAAACACCTAGTAAGCAACTTGGAAGCTCTAGCATGACTCATGAAGAAGAGGAAGAAATGCAACATGATATATCAAAATTATGAGATCAAGTGCAACAAAATTCACTCTCACAAAAAGTAACAAAAGCTAAGATGGATGGTTTAAGGAAAGGCCTGGAAGATAAAATGGATAGTTTAAAGAAAGGCATGGAAGCTAAGATGAATTCCATGGAAGCTAAGATGGATGGTTTGGAAGCTAAGATGGAAGGCAAAATGGATAATTTGAAGACAGATTTGACAAAGTTGCTACAAGAAATGTTTACGAACGAAGAAAAGGTAGTAAAGGAAACTCATGATGAGAAAAAAATAAATGTTAATCATGATTTCAGAGACTCTAATGTTGGATTGAAGACCCACCATGTTCCAAAGATCGATATGAGGAAGTTTGATGGCAAGGATCCTGGAACATGGATACTATAGATGGAGCAATTTTTCAATCTCCATAATGTGAAAAACACACAAAAGGTACGTGTTGCAACTTTATATTTGGAACCAACTCAGTTTTTATGGTATTGATGGCTTTGCTCTCGTAAACAAATTGTCACTTGGGAAATTTTTATGGAAGAAATGATAACACATTATGAGGATACAAAAAGCAACACCTTTTTTAGCCAATTGATAAATCTCAAGCAAAAGGGTTCAATGATGGAGCACATTGAGGACTTCCAAAAATTGAACACAAGGGTAAAAAGAAATTCTGGAGGAGAATAGGATGATGTGTTTATAAGGACTTTAAAGGATAACATCCAACATGAGGTTCTCCTTTGGGAACTTGATTCATTGGAGAAGGCATTCAGGTTAGCAAGAAAAATGGAAAGCAAAATTATGGCAACAAGGAAGCCTACCACTCACAACTATAAAGATGGAAGTGTTGTTGCCCCTAGCCTTCCACAACCTACAAGTTTGACACCACAACAATTGGAAGAAAAAAGAGCAAAAGGGCTTTGTTACAATTGTGATAGAAAATACAATAAAGGTCATAAGTGTGCTGAGAATAAATTATTCTACTTAGATTGTGAAGAGGAGGAAGAAAAGGAACAAGAAACGTCAAAAGAAGAGGATATATACCAGGAACAAACCGTAGAGAAAGAAGAAGTGAATCTGACCATATCTTGTAATGCATTGGCTGGAATTCCATTGTTTCTCAATAATAAATAGGCATTCGAGCCTCATTGTCACACAGTTCAAAGGCAAGTAGTCGCCACATCTCTTCTCAAAGATAAGTTACCATTACCTGAGCTAGTCTATTTCCATTATGCATGTAAGCAAATTTTAGTTCTTTAATATTAATGAAATGAATATTTATTTTTGTTGCATATTTGTGTTTATGTTTATATCTGTATTTTGTTTCGTTCCTGCATAAGTCTGGATCATGTAAAGTCGACAGGGGATTCTTATTGGGTATGCTTGGAGATAAGGGTTAAGAAGGTGCCATTAAGGGTAGTGGGGATGCTTTCACTTTTTCGGGTGTCTTCTACTAAATAAGTAACTTCATTGCCCATGATGTGCTAGCACTCTTGGAAGAATTTTATTGTGAATCCATCAAGGCTTGAGGCTTTATTCCTAGGCATGCTAAAAATTGTTTCTTCCACTTATGTTGTTTTATTTCCATCATCAATATTACATTTTGTTCCCGAGTTATTATTATGGGAATGTGGGCTGTAATTTTTTTGACAGTTGGAGTTTGGTCTTTAACGATTTCTACTATGAGACTGTGGAAGTGGTGGTGAAGCTCTTGGGTGATATTGTCATGTCCTTTTATTCTTTGTTGATGACAATTTTTGAGGTAAATGATTTTCTTTTTATCATGCCTATGCTGAGCCATAAACTTGTGGAACAATTTGGTGTTCCTTTCTCCTTCTTTGAGCTATTAGATCCTATATTTATACCTCCACAAAATTTCCTCCTACTGCAGCCTTTCATTCAATTGAATTTTCATATTTATTTCTTTTATAGTTAGTTATTTTATTTTTCTTGTGTCGTGATGTCTTGTTGGACTATTATCATTTCAAATTCTAGCTGTTTTTTTTTGTTCGTGGATGTTGCTGAATTCTTGTATATTCCATCTCTTAGGGTGTTACTTGATTTCTTTTATACAACCAACTCACAAATAGATAGATCAACGACTTAAAAATTATCCTTTTTGAGGGGGAAACTTCCTTTACATTACATAAATGAACAATTATTGGATGATACAAATGACAAGACCTCCTTTGTATACATAGGAGTCTAAGAGGTCACAATATAATTAGAGCCTACATAACAATAATAATGTAAGGGCGCAACATAACAATATTGAGCTTCTATGGGGCAAAAAATAACAATATGGGTGCTATATGGGCACAACAATAACAATAAGGGGGATACACTAGCATTATAGGGACCTAACATGCCCCTCTCCTTCAAAAAAGTGTTGTCCTCAACGCTTGAGTAGTTATGGATGCTTCCGTATAAAATTCTCATCCTCCCATGTGGAATCTTAAGCGGGTAAGTTCTTCCACTTAATGAGATACTCTAAAATTGATCGATTCCATAGCTATCGAGTTCTTGTTTCCGTGAATACTTTAGGCTCAAATATGGTTTTTCCTTCTTCGTCAAGTTCTGGAAACATTATTTGAACTGGCAGCTTGTCAACAATAGCCTTCTTTAAGCATGAAACATGGAAAACTGGGTGTACTCGGGAAGATGAAGGCAACTCTAGTTTTTATGCCATAGTACCAATCTTTTGCAACACCTAGTAAGGACTGTAGTACTTGGGTGATAGTTTATTATCCTCTTAGCTTTCTTGAGAGACATTTGCTTGTATGGTTGTAGTCGTAAAAATACCTAGTCACCTACATCAAAACTTCTTTCATTGTAATGCTGATCTGCCTATTGTTTCATTCAATTCTGCGCCACAGTGAGATTATCCTTTAAGAGTGGGAGAACTTGTTGTTGATGCTCGATGTGATCTTCCACTGCTTGAACCTTAGAATTTTCTCTTAAAGATGATGTGATGGATGGTGGATGATATCCATAAAGTTCCATAAATGGGGTCATTTTTATTGCAGTATGGAAGGAAGTGTTATACCACCATTCAGTTAGAGGTAGCCACTTGAGCCATTATGTTTTTTTATTAGATACAAAGCAACAAAGGTACCATTCCAAACATTTATTCACTATCTCAGTTTGCCCATCAAATTGAGGATGATAAGATGAGCTATGAGCTAATTGAGTACCAAGACAAGAAAATAATGTTGAAGGAAATGTAACTAGGTTCGATCTTCATAAATGTACTTTTGATATTTGTATTTATTCAATAAAATAAATATTATTTTTATAATATATGTCAATGAGTTTCTTGCTCATTGAAATAGGTCTAGAACTAGTTTAAGTGCTATAAGTGAGTCAAATAGTCAAAAGTAAATGTTGAAGGCCTTAAAGGTATGTTACACCATGTATAAATATGTATTAAAGTCAAAGAGAGAACCTCCAAGAAAAATCAAGTATCCTCCTATGTAAAGGCACCATCAAGAAGCCCCTTCAAGCACGCTACACCACCATGGAAGCTATTCGAAGTCTGCTAAAAAATTCGGCCTCCAAGCAGTCCTCAAGTCGACCTACAAACAGTTGACAAGTCAACCTAAATGGAGGGATAGTCCTCTATATATAGAGGTTGTCCACTCCTCTATAAGAAAAATGAATCATCTTTGAAATTTGTGAAGGAAGTAGCCGAGATAAAGTAAAGGGGAGCAAGTATACAAGGGTTTCCAAGGTGTAGAGAAGTAAGAAGGAAGGACAGCGAAGGTGAAGGTCTATTATAGGGACGCTGCAATAACACGTGCGAGGAAAAAAGAGAATTGTCCCTGCGGCTAGGAAAGCAACAATCCGTAGACAGGCATCTATCTTCCTTTGCGGCTAAAACTAGACCTGCAAGGCCTCTTACTCCAATGTATAAGAAAGACACTCAAGCGAAGGAGAGAAGAGCATATAACACCTAGTAATCCTCCCACACGTGTGAGAAACTAGGGCATTAGAACAACAGAATAGTCATACACTTAATAAGGATCTCGATTGATCAAAGTTGAAGTATAATTGAGGAAGGGATATAAGAGGAACACCTCATCTAGAAGACTCACTCAAAGAAGGTCTATCCCTAGACAAGAATCATAATAAGAGAATGAAGTGTGGAAAGAAGGAGGACGAAGTGCCAGAGACAAAGTGTCGAGGTATAAGGTGTAGAAAGGAGGAAAGAATTGGCTTGTACTTGCAGGATATTCTTGTCAGGGGTCTAGGGTTTGGCATTGATCAATAGAAGATTCAATAAGAGAAATTCACAAAATGGTTTTCCTCTCAAAAGAAGAGAGGTTTTGGCTCTGGCAGAGAGCCAACATCTTGTGTTCTCGTTTTTATGTTTTGGTAGCAGTTTGATGAAGTACATACATATGAATTAATAATAAGAAGAAGAAGAATAAGCTAACAAAGAAAAGTAAAAATACTCCACAAATTGTTATCTAGTAATTAAGAATCACTCTACACTACTTTTCCCTAGATTCTCCAAGATGGTATAAGAGCTAAGGTGACACATCAAGGAAAGGGCATCTCAAGAACACTCATTAACGGAGAAATATTTACAAATTTGAAGCATCAAGCCTAGAAGTATCAATCACTTCAAGGACACGAAGGGTATATAATCCATCATTCATCAAGGAGGTCTACAAATCTAGAAGAAGAGTTTTACATAAAGGCCCCTACAAAAAAGAGCAGATTGAAGCACAACCTACATCAAGTTACAAGTCATCAATCAAATCTCATCATCAAGCAAGTCCACTTGGAAAAGGCAACTTGAAGAACATCAAGATCCAAGGAAAGCAAGCCATAAAGTCTCCAAAGAGAAAGCAAATCCACTACATCTCAAAATCTTTCAATTAAGTACATGTCCCCTTATGAATATACATCAATGTCTTTTTGCAAGGAAAGCAATAAATTGGTAGGTACCAATAACTTTCTTACATTGAAGAAGAGGATTGATCTACTTCTCAAAGAGAATGAACTCCTAGAACATGTCAAAGGGAATATCACTCTCCCTGCTGAGGAACAAACTCAAGCCTTAGCCAAGTATAATAAGGATGAGACAAGAGCTCAAAGGATTATGATAGAATCAAACAAACACTCTCTCATTCCCTATGTCTCCAAATTTGAGACATCAAAATAAACTTATGATAAGCTAGTAGAGCTATTCTTGGTATCCACAACCGGATAAGTAATATCTCTAAGGAATGAATTGTACAAGATGAAGATAACAAAGGAAGGAATAGCTCCATACTTCATGGAAATCTTTGAAATGAGAGATCAACTTCAAGAGCTTGGGGAAGTCATGTCTAACAGAGAGATGACAATTGTAGTACTCAATGCTCTACCTGAGGAGTGGGGAAACTTCACGTCAAGCATATATGCCAATAAGGAAGCAACCACTCTCAGTGAAATGTGGTCTCTATGCAGATTAGAGGAAACCAGACTTAAGGCAAAAGAAGATGTGGGATCAAAGGAGCAAGCATTTGCTACCATGGCCAAGAGAAAGGGTAAATTTGGCAAGTTTGGTCCACGAAGAACAAACAACAAAGACATGTCCAAAATCTAATGTTTTGGATGCCAAGAATATGGACACTAGAAAAGGAATTGTCCTAAGCTTAATAAGGACAACAACAACAAAAGAAAGAGGGAAGAAGCTCACATAGCTCAAGAAGTGAAAGAAGAAGGAAAGAAGCAAAAGAAAGAAGATCCTCTGGATCTCTACTATGACTAGGTCAAACTCTTTACTTCTAGGCTTCTTTCAAAGTTTTGAGTAGTATAAGAGAATATAGGAATATAATAAAATTGCATGACTAGAAAACCCCCCTAGAATCTAGAAGCTTGAAGTACATAGAGTTCTAAATAATCATGAAGATGTAGCATTTATGAGAAGAACAAAAATGCATGAGTAGAAATATCTTATAGAATATAGGAGCATGGCAGATATAGCTCAAGATATTCACCTAGAAGAAGCATACCTTGTATAGGACCTCATCCACGATGAAAGGAAAAATTGATCATGATTAAGAATCTTAGAAGACCTCCATCATCAAAAGAAAAGAAACATTTGCAAAGCAAGGATCTTTGAGATCCTATGATGGAATCTTCAAAAGAAGGTTCATGGACCAAATCAGATGTCTCATTGGGAATCCCATTCATTGGATTCAAGAAAAGGGATGATATGCATGCAAGCTAAGATGAAGCAAGAAGGGCTACACCAAAGGATGATCAAAGAAGAATCAAGATGAGGTATGTATGGATCAAAGTTTAAGTCATGTTATAATTTTCATATTATTGAGTCATAGGATAGTTCTATAACATGATTAAGTATGAAAGAATCTCTTTCACCTAGAACATGCTTGAAGGCATGTACCACAATACAATGAAGGTCAACAAAAGAATATGCTCACGTAAGGAGTATAAGATTGTTGACTAAGAAGCAAGAAGAAATGATGACAAGTCCAGGAAGCAAGAAATGAAGGAATGCTCTCACAAGAAGCGTAAGATGGTTAACTTATCTAATAAGAAGCAAATGAAGAAAGAGATCAATCATGTGGAATAATTCCATGGTCACCGAGAATCACTATCTGACAAGATACTTTGAAGATCTCTGCCTAAAGAAGGCAAGACAACTCTTATAAAGGAAGAAAGGACCCTTGACACCTATGAAGGCCTTGGTGATATAAAAGGTGCATATAACTAATTCTACTCCATAGAAATGTCATGATGAAGAAGCCATCCAACAAAAGAAAAGGCAATGTTGAAGTAATATCAGGAAGAAGTCATGATAGGCTACTAGGTCAAAGAATGGAAACAAACAAGTACAATGAAGCATCCATAAGAAGAATATTCTGAAGCATGGACAAGATGACAAAGGAGTAGCCAAGATGACAAGAAAACTTGATGAATGACAAGAACGCCACTTTCCACGACGGAAGCATGACATGACAAACCAAGAAGGAAATTGATAGATGGATGGTGCCCTACCTAGAAGAAGTTCAAACAAAGAACTTCATGACATCAAAGAAAGGAAGGAGATCAAGCAGCTGAAGGACCCATGAAGAAGAAGTTGCTGATGGATGAATGAGTCCCTAGTTAAGAGGGATCTCTCACAAGTCCCTGATCAAGAGGGATTTTTGGATCACCCCTGATTACAAAGGAGTGACAATTGTGTTTTCCATTTCATGGGTCACGCACTAGACTAGGACCAATAGTCGTAAGTCTAGATGAAGGCCATGAATGGAAATGTAGACACAAGATAGATACAACATTCTTGTCTTCACTTGGGAAGAAATAATGGGAGGATTAGGTAACCATTTGGCATCTGATACTCTTGAGGATGTGTAGGTCATCCAAGACAAGAGTAGGCAAGAGGACCAATATTCTTTGAGGGATGGGAACCCAAGATAAGAATAGTCCTAGAAGGTCATACTCAGTGAACACCCAGGTGGGTATGTACCTTGAGAGACAATGATGAAGGTGTCTATAAATCATTGGGCTTGCCAACATTTTAGCTCATGGCCTTGTAGAGAGATGGAGTTGTTAGTCCAGGCCTTGCACTATGACAATGCTGATGGATATGATTCTATAATAGATGGATTGCAAACACAATTTCTCTTATGTGAATTCTTCAAAAATTGATAATAACCAAACACCACGTAATGTTGTACGAATACCTCCCTAGTTAAGAGGGAGTGTTGAAGGAAATATAATTAGGTTCGGTCTTCATAAATGTACTTTTGATATTTGTGTTTATTCAAGAAAATAAATATTATTTTTATAATATATGTCAATGAGTTTCTTTCTCATTGAAATAGGTCTAGCACTAGTTTAAGTTCTATAGGTGAGTCAAATAGTCAAAAGGAAATGTTGAAGGCCTTAAGGGTATGTTACACCATGTATAAATATATATTAAAGTCAAAGAGAGAAACTCCAAGCAAAGTCAAGTCTCCTCCTATGTAAAGGCACCATCAAGAAGACCCTTCAAGCACACTACACCACCATGGAAACTATCCAAAGTTTGCTCAACAATTCGGCCTCCAAGCAGTCCTCAAGTTGAACTACAAACAATTGACAAGTCGGCCTGTAAATAGTTGACAATTCGACCTAAATGGAGGGACAATCCTCTACATATAGAGGTTTTCCACTCCTCTATAAAGAAAATGAATCATCTCTGAAATTTGAGAAGGAAGTAGCCGAGATAAAGTAAAGGGAAGCAAGTATATAAGGGTCTCCAAGGTGCAGCGAAGTAAGAAGGAAGGAAAATGAAGGTGAAGGTCTATTATAGGGCTGCTGTAGTCACGTGTGCAAGAAAAACAGAGGGTTGTCCCTGCGTCTAGGACAACAACAATCCATAAAAACTCATTTATCTTTTTTTGGGGCTAAAACTAGGCCTATAAGGCCTCCTACTCCAATGTAGAAGAAAGACACTTAAGAAAAGGAGAGAAGAGCATATAAAACCTAGTAATCCTCCCACACATGCGAGAAAGTAGGGTAGCAGAACAACGGAATAGTCATACACTCAAGAAGGATCTCGTTTGATCAAATTTGAAGTATACTTGAGCAAGGGATAGAAGAGGAACACCTCATCTAGAAGACTCACTCAAAGAAGATCTATCCCTATACAAGAATCATAATAAGAGAATGAAGTGTCAGAAGAAGTGTCGGGTTATAAGGTGCAGAAAGGAGGAAATACTTGATTTGTGCTTGGAGGATATTCTTGTTAGGGGTCTAGGGTTTGGCATTGATCAATAGAAGCTTCAATAAGAGAAATTCATGAAAGGGTTTTCCTCTCAAGAGAAGAGAGGTTTTGGCCCTGGAAGACAGCTAACATCTTGTGTTCTTGTTTTTATGTTTTGTTAGACGTTTGATGAAGTACACACATATGAATTAATAATAGTAATAAGAAGAAGAATCTAACAAAGAAAAGTAAAAATAATCCACAAATTGTTATCAAGTAACGAAGAATCACTCTATAGTACTTTTTCCGTAGATTCTTCAACAAATAATTCTGTCCAAAAATTTCCAGTGAAAGTAGGATCTCTGTTACTTACTCTAATCTTTGGATTTCCATGAAGATTTTTAATTATTTCCATAAATGCAGTAGCAACTGTATTGGCTTTAAAAGGATGAGATAATGCACAAAAGTGTGCATACTTGGTAAGTCTATGAACTACCACCATGATGACACTCTTTCCTTCATACTTGGGTAAACCTGTGATAAAATCGATTGAGACCTCCTCCCAACACTGACATGGAATGGATAAAGGTTGTAATAGACCCGGGGTCTTAATTGTCTGAACTTACTTTTGTTGGCAAACCAAACATTCTGCCACAAACTGTTGAATATAAGATTTAAGGTCATCCCAAAAAAATTCCTTCTTGACCCTATGGTAGGTTTCTAAAAATCCTAAGTGCCCTCCTAAGGGAGAGGCGTGCAATTCAAAAAGAATCTTTTGTTTGAGTTGGGAATTATTACAAAGATGTAAGTGCTCTTTGTACCATAATGAATAATTTTTCTAGCTAAATGTATCAGATTCACTGGGATCTTGCTGCAACTTTTGAATGAGTGACCACACCTCTTCATCATTCCTCCATTCATTCCTTGCTCCGATTTTCTACTCAGGTTGGATAATAGAAATGGCAGAAAGAAATGCTTCCACATCGTCATCCTTTCTTGAGAGTGCATCTGCAAAAACATTTTGCTTCCCTTTTTTGTAGATGATTTCAAAGTCATAACCCAACATCTTTGTCACCCATTTTTTCTGCTCTTCTGAAGATAATATTTGTTCCAAAAAGTATTTAAGACTATCAAGACTTATTTTTACCTTGAATTGTCTTCCCATTAGGTAAGGTTTCCATTGCTTTAGTGCATGTAGTATTGCCAACATTTCCTTCTAATAAATAGGTTTGTGTAAATACTTTCCTTTGATTAGATGACTTTCAAAGGAAATGGGTCTTCCTTCTTGCATTAAAACCACACCAATTCCATTTCATGAAGCATCACATTCCACAATAAAAGTTTTTTTGAATTATGGCGTAGCTAAAACTGGTGCTTGGTGCATTGCTTCTTTAAGATGTTAAAAGGTCTTCATTGCTTCTAGAGTCCAAGAAAATGCATCTTTCTTCAATAATGATGTTAAAGGTGCCATTATTCTCCCATAATTCTTAACAAACTTGTGATAATACCCTGTCAACCTGAGAAATCATCGTAGATGCTTTATGGTTGTGGGGATTTTCCAGTCCTTAATGTCTTTAATTTTGTTAGGGTCCACCTTAACACCCTCATGAGATACAATATGGCCCAAATATTCCACCTCATGTACTGCAAAGAAACATTTGGAGGCTTTTATATATATAATTGTTTCTCCTTCAAAAGTTTGAGCACCCTATCAACACGTTGAACATGATCCGTCTAAGACTTGTTATAGATTAATATATTATCAAAAAATACTAACACAAATTTTCTAATAAAGGGTTTTAAAATGGAATTCATCAAACCTTGAAATGTGGAAGGTGCATTAGTAAGGCCAAAAGGCATGACCAAAAATTCATAATGACCCTCATGATTTTTGAATGTTGTTTTCAGAATGTCTTCATTCTTCATTCTAATTTGATGATATCCTGAACGAAGATCCAACTTGGTGAAGTAAGTTGGTCCATTTAATTCACCCAACAATTCATTAATGACATGAATGGGAAATTTATCTTTAATAGTGAGCTTGTTGAGCTCCCTATAATCTGGACACTTATGCCATGATCCATCCTTCTTATGCACCAATGCTATTGGAGTAGAGAAAGAACTTTGTCTAGTTTGAATTATACTAGCCTCTAGCATTTCTGCAACCATACGTTCAATTTCACTCTTTTAGGAATAAGGATATCTATGAGGCCTGATGTTTGGAGGAACACTTCCTTGAATCAAGTAAATCACATGATCATGATCATGAATAGGTGGGAGGCCTTTGGGAGTCTCAAACACCTTGGAATTATTGTCCAAGACTTTTTGGATATCTGGAGAAATAAATGATTTTGATGTTTGAACCCATAGAGAGAATAATTGTGCAATTATGTCCTGCTATTATTTCTTCAGAAGCTTTGTCATGCCATAAGAGCTGATTATCTTTCCTGGTTTCCATGCGATACCCCTTAATTCAACTTCTTTTCCTTTCCTAAAAAATTTAAAGAAAATTTCTTGAAAATTGAAGGTTATTGTACCCAAATATTGCAACCATTGGTCTCCTAGTACAACATAAACACCACCCATTGGAATGGAAAGCATTGAAATATTCAATACATATTCCCCCTCGGTTAGCTTTATATTATGGAATTTTCTAAAGCAATTTATAGTTCCTCCATTTGAAGCCATCACTTGACACTCTGGTGCTAGATAGAGGAAGCAATTTAATTCCTTGTCTATCCTACAATGAATATATTTATGGGTACCACCCAAATCAATCAACACTATTACCTTTTTCTTCTTGATATATCCTTCTAAATTGAGAGTTTGAGGAGTGGTACTTCCTACCAATGCATTACAAGATATGGTAGGGTTCATTTATTCTTTCTTTGTGGTTGGTTCTTGGTGTATATCCTCTACTTTTGATGTTTCTTGTTCCTTTTCTTCCTCCTCTTCACAGTCTATGTAGAATAATTTCTTCTCAGCACACTTATGACCTTTAGTGTATTTTCTATCACAATTGAAACAAAGCCCTTTTTCTCTTTCTTCCTCCAAGTATTGTGGTGTCAACCTTGTTGGTTGTGGAATACTAGGAGCAACAACACTTCCATCTTTATAGTTGTGAGTGATAGACTTCCTTGTTGCCATAATTTTGCTTTCAAATTTTCTTGCCACCTTGAATACCTTCTCTAATGAATCAGGTTCCCAAAGGAAAACCTCATGTTGGATGTTATCTTTAAAAGTCCCTATGAAGACATCAATCCTATGCTCCTTTAGAATATCGGTTACCCTAATATTAAATTTTTGGAAGTCTTCAATGTGCTCTGCCATTGGCTAAAGAAGGAGTTTCTCTTTGTATATTGATAATGTGCTATCATTTCCTCTGTAAAAATTGACCAGGTGACAAGTTGTTTACGATAACAAAGCCATCTATACCATACAAATTGATTGGGTTCTAAATATAAAGATGCAATACTTACCTTTTTTGAGGGTTGCACATATTGTATATCAAAATATTGCTCCATGTATAGTATCCATGTTACCAGATCCTTGCCATAAAAATTCCTCATATCTATATTTGGAATGTGATGGTTCTTAAACCCCACATTGGAGTCTCTAAAATCGTAATTCATATTCCTTTTGTCCTCATCATGATTTTCATGGATTATCTTGTGACCACTGGGAAGTCTTTCTTGCAACAATTTTGTCAAACCTTCCATGTCTGCTTTCAAATCATCCATCTTAGTTTCCGTGCCATCTTTCAAACTTTCCATATCTTCTTTTAAGCCGTCCATGTCACCTTTTAGTTCATCTTTGGTTACTCTTTGTGAGAGTGAAATTTGTTGCACTTGGTCCTGTATTTTTGATATATCATGCTGCAGTTCCTCTCTTCATGCATCATAGTAGAACTTTATGAGGCGTTAATGGGTGTAGAATTATTTTCATTAGGAGGCATTTTAGAACCCAATACTGATATAAATGCTTCAATATTCCCTTGGAATCACTTCAAACTGATTTTTTTCAAACAAAAGTTATGCAATTTAAAAAAATACACACACTTTTTTCTTTCTTTTAGGTGCTTGATTTTGAAACGGTTGTAACTCTATACTTTCGGATATACACGTTATGAAATTTAGCCCTGTGGTAGCTCTCCAAGTCTTCTTTCCAACCCGACAAGTCAGACAAATATTGGATTCTTCAAGAAAGAGGTATGCCCAATCTCCCACAATGACTTGATTATAGACTAGTTTAGTAGCGCGAACTTGTACGGAGTTCCACGTGTCACTGTTTCGACCTTCAACCCTAAAAATGATACCCAAAAGATTACAATTTGTCCTCTTTTAGTCATTTTTTATGAAATTCAAATCTGATGCTTAGAGAGAAAGTTATGATGATTTTCCCTAGATCACCTATTTGCGATGGAATTTTGGAGCCTGCAAGAACCTTAAATTCCTCGGATCATATCTCAAAAAATACAACGAGACAAGATCTGAAATTCGTACACAAGGTTCACCAATATTTTGTCTCCATGTGGTTGCAATTTCAGCTTCTGAAGCTTCATATAAACAAAGTTTCAGTCAAAATTCCACGATGACCCGTTTGAAGAAGTGAAACTCTAGAATCCAAAGCTTTGATACCAAATGTTATGCAACCAACTCACAAATAGATAGATCAACGACTTAAAAAAATTATCCTCTTTGAGGGGAAACCTCCTTTAAATTGCATAAATGAACAATTATTGGATGATACAAATGACAAGGCCTCCTTTGTATATATAGGAGTCTAATGGGTCACAATAGAATCAGAGCCTACATAACAATAATAATGTAAGGGCACAACATAAAAATAGTGGGCTATGGGGCACAAAAATAAAAATTTGGGGGTGGCATGGGCACAAATATAAAAATAAGGGGTATACACTAGTATTATAGGGACCTGAAAATTTATTTTAGCCATATGTGGAACTTGTATATAGGATTTCCCTTTATGGAGGTAGTATCTTGCCACCATTGTTTGATGTTATTCTTGAAGTCTAAGTGTCAGAGCTAGAAAGCCTCAAAGTGAAATGGTTTGTTTTTATGAGTACTGCTGCTATATATGCGTAGCTAGAAATGCTAATGATCATAGGCATGACTAGGGAGGATGTTGTCATGAAGATTTAAATCGACAAAAATAAGACTTTTGGAAATTAGGAATCTGCCTATGTGGGAGGCTATCTGAGACAATCCATCTCTTTGGTTGTTCCAAGTGAATAGGCCATTGTTGGTTTCTATGTTGATTAGCTTAGAGGACTAAATAATATTTGAGAAGTGGTGGGAGTCTTCCTCAAGCTTTCACTTACCTCCTGTTTTTGCTTGTAGGGATTTGATTAGGTTTAAGTCTCCCCCAATAATCCGGTGGTGAGGGTTGAAAAGCTTTTATATATTTTATAAGTTGTTCAGGAAGGGTATTTTGTCTATGGGAGAGGTAGGAGCATAGAATTTGGTAATGAAGCCTTTGTTGGGGGATATGATGGCTTGAGATTGAGTAGTGAGGATGTGTTGGGTGGACATAGAGTTGTCCAGAGTTATGGTTGTTAGGTTCCAAAGGATTGCAATGCCTCCAGAGGCACTTGAGGCATCAATGGAAATAGCTTGGCAGTTTCTCCAAATAGTATGGGAGAGGGTTTGGAGAGTGGTGATATAACATTTAGTTTCCTATAGCTTTATGATATAATTAGGGTTGTCATCTTTGATTTTGTGTTTCAAGAATCTTTGCTTAGTTCTTTCGTTAAGACCCCAGATATTCCACAATGTGATTTTCATTGGTAAAGATGGTGAGAAGGGGGGTAGGTCTCTATTAGGGGTTTAACTTAGACTGAGTTGATCATTATTCTCCCATCTCCTTAATTAATTTCTAGGTGGATTTTCTGCCCCCCCTTCCCCCTCTTTGCCATTTTTGGAGTGGTCCTTGTTTATGTTGCCTTCAATTCCTAAGGAAGAAGAATGAGTGGGTTTATAATTGTTACTTGAGTGTTGTTTGTCTACTTTATTCTGTTGATTGCAGTATAATTTTACGATTTTCTAGACTCACTCCTCAGGAATGTTAACAGGGTATTGGGTATTCCGTTCTTGGGCGATCTGGAGGAGATATATATTTCTTAAGTCAGGGTCTTCTAGATCTTCATGCTTATATTCATCTTATTCATATTCAAAAATATCTACATCATCCTCTACATTTTTCTATGTTGGATGCATATGGTGGCTCTTGTGTTGTTTTGCTTCTTGGGCCATCCCCCAATCAATGTTTTGATTTTCTTTACTCATGGGGTCTTGCTCCCAATCTTGTGGCACTTCTTATTTTGTATCTAGATATGAAAATTTGTTAGTAGTTTCTTCTTCAGAAGAAGAGGGGTTCATGTTTCCTTTCTTTATTTATCCTTTTAAAAACTTTTATGTAACCACCATTTGTTTCTTACTGATTACACTGTGCATTTTTTTGGGTTTGATTCTAGGGGAATTATCTAAATAGGTTCTCATATTGATGACATTTCCTACAGTGGAAAGGGATATATTCATAATCTATGGAATGCTCCCAAATGTCAACTTGATATTTGATGTTGATACTAGCTAGGAGGGCTTTGACGAGATCCAAGAAGATGAAAATCCTAGCATAAGAGGTGTATCAACCATATTTTGTAGTTTTTGAGAAAATCATGAAGGAACCTATGGAATTTCCTAAGCCTTCTAGGATATTCAACTCTGAGAATTCACGGGGAATTGAGTAGATGCACAACCAAACGGGAGTTGAGTTGAAATTTTCGATGTTGGGGTCAAAGCATTTTACCTATGGTCTCATGTACAACCCTGTTGAGTTGAGAAATATGAACCACCCTGAAAAACCTTGTCCTAGTCTTCCACATTTGATCTAGAATTGGAGGAGAACATCTTCTTCCTAAAAATCGATTGTTCTCTGATTCTTTGCAAGTGAAAATGGGTCTTCTGTTTAACACAATTTTTATGGTATCTTCAATTATAACGAGTTAGTTTTCACGTGAACTTTAAACAAGCAACATATCATCACTTAACTCATAAAGGAAAACATGAAGAGAAACATCACATAATTTGTTGACGGAGTTCACCTATCCTGGGCTACATATCTGAGCTTGCTAACACAACTAGACCGCTCAATAGATTTCAGTGATAAAGAGTAGATAAAGTGTGCTGACAAAAAGAGTGGCTAGTTTCCCCTTCAAGGAAACATTCTCCTACAAATAAATCTCACTCTAAAAAGCATGAGAACCTAAATTCAATCATGAAACAATCAACAAGAAAAGGGCTTTCACATCAAGACCCTATACTCCATATGAAAATGAGCATAACAAGTATAACAATTCCACATTGAAGTACTAAAAGAGAACTTTCCTCAACAAGACATAATGATAAAAGAGAAACATGAGCTGCACCATAGATGTCACAACTGTTGGAGATAACATATAAAGGTTGAAAAACCCCTACAAGGTCCTCTCCATTCTTAAAATCCTTCAAAAACTACTTCAACACATTGATTGATCCTAACACCCATAGACTCAAACCTGGAAAAAGTTTCTTTAGAAGTGCTCAAATCAGTGAACAAAGGCTTCCATTAGATTCATAATGTCAAAAACCCCCTATCTGGACTCTTCTCAGGGCCAAAAGGCCAAAAACTCATGAGGTTATCACCCCCCAAGTTTTTGCTGCTATTTGTCCTCAAAATTGGATGAACTTGCTAATCGAGTGACAAATCCAGCCTTAAATCCTCTCGGGAGGCGACAATTTCGCCCGCATCTGGTGCAAATTGTCGGACAATTAATTTTCCAATGACCCTTAGGTGCAACATCAGAGCCACATGGGCACCATAAGGTTGAGGGCTGGCCCCTCAGCCCTTGAATCTACTCATGCTACACCAGGGTCGTGTGAAGGACCTATGACTGAGGGCCCGACTTAATTCCTAGTCCCTCTTCGTTGCACCATCAGTCTAATGGGGTTGCATGTGACTGTAGAAACCGCACCCTTAGGGGTTAAGTAACACAGTGCATGGAAGTTGGTAAGGCGTTGGAGTTGTATGAGGAAGGTCATGAGTTCAATCTCGTTGGGCCTGTGGAGTCAATATTTTTTTTTAACCAATGTGGAGGTGCCATGTGGTGGCCTCTAGTTGGGCCACATGGCAGCCTCTCATTGGGCCACCTAAACACACTACAACCAATCAAATCGTGACAATTTGTGCCTGTATGATCACACCACTTGGAAAGTCATGACTAGTCCCATGTGCCCTTTTGACATGTTGACATCATCATGACATCAATAGTACAGATTGCCCGGTCATCCCACCTGCAATTTTTTTTAGTTGTTGATCGAAACAATCATAACATCATAACTTTGTCATACAGCATGGGATTGAGGCGATTCAAGTGTCATTGAAATCAAAATGACTAACACTATGATTTGACGCTAGTTTCAAAAGATTATGGGCACTTTTATTTGGAGCTAAATTTTGATCTTCAGATCATACCTCCCCACCAGGAACTTTTGGACTCCAAAATTTTATCTTCTCATAACAAACAAAATGAGGAAAAAGCTCATAAATTTCCAAATATCAATCCTATTTTCAATTGGTGCATTCAAGCTCCAACCAAGGTACTCCACCTATCCTTTACGTGAAGTCCTCACCTTCCTGTCAAGAATCAAGCCACAATTCTTATAACCATGCATGAACGAAAACATCGATGGCTGGAATCTGAACATTCTCTCCCAAACCATCTTTCAAGGCTCAAACAACTTCATATTAAAGTTCCATTGTTGAAGACAAACTTGAATTTCGATCTTGGAAATCAGAAGCAATTCAATGCTTGCGAAGCACTGATTCAAACTTTGCTTTACTTTCTTCAAACTGTGCTTGTACACAAAAGTACTCTAGCTACAATAATTCAATGACATTCGGATTTTCCCACAAAAACATAGTCATTTACTGTACAATCTTTATCAAATATTTCATTCACAACAAGATTAATCTTGAACACTTGTACTGGTGAGTACATGATGCAACTGTAGACAAACTAAACGACAACATAACATGTCATGTCAATGAAAAACACTTGTTGCAAATAGTGATTATTCTTGTTTCACTTTACAAAGTACCAAAAAACAAGTAATGACAACAACAAGTATTTACATTTTACAAAGCAAGAAACTATACAAATAGTCTACCCAATATTTGCCTCTCCTAGGCTTCTGGGTTCTCTTTCTGCATCTATTCTGCTTTCAAGGTTGCCTTAGGAACTATTCCAATATCCTCTTTTCCACCTGTTGCTTTCCTTTCATTGGTTTGCATAACCTCTTTATCCTTCTTTGGACGAAGTTCTAGATGAAGTTTCCAACACCTTTCATTCCCATGCCAATGCATGTTACAATAGGTACAAAATTACTTTTGCTTGCCCATCGACAAAGAAGTTTTCAAATGTGAGGGAGGTTCTTCATGCTCGATGCCAAGAATTTGGTCCATCCTTTTGACCATCACCTTGCATTTATCACAATAAACTACATAATAGTCAACTACATCACAAAAAGTCTAAGGATACATGTCCCACAAATAATAAAAATTACCAACATTTGGAAAATTCCAATGACATTTATCCCTGTCCCTTGGGTTGTAACTTTGATGATGCGGACTGGACGATGACATGAAAAGTCCTTTGAAGCATTCATCTCCCTTAGGTGACAAATTTACATTATCACTACCATCTTGGTGTGACATATCATCATCTGATCGTTTCTTTGCCTCAAATAGTTTAGAACACTATCCAAACTCTTCATGACCATATCCCAATCCTTGATATCTCGGTCTCTCTTTCACCATGATATGATTAGTGATTCCTTGTCCATTGATTCTGAGGCCTCCTCCTTCATAAGCCATCCGAGCTAACAACTAACAACTTCATACCAATGCCTTTAGTATGATGTTCAAACGCTGCAAAAGATGTGTTGTTAACATAAACTAAAGGATTTGAACTAGAGATGTTAATTACCTTCTTGGACTTGCCACCCATCTTTTATGTTTTAGATGCTAATGATGAATTTGAAGAAGAATCAAGCCACCAACTTTTACTAATAGGCATATAATGAGAATCTTTGAAATGCTAACAAAAATCATAAGCATAATTCTCCATATAGGGTCCATAACCTATGTTTGGACCATGCCCACATATTGGCTTCATTTTGGAGGTATTATTTGCTTCTTTTGGAGTGGAAATTTCACCAACTTGTTCCTTAAGAACACGCTGCAACCAAAGGTGCATATGCCTCTTCTCCTCTTCAACAACTTCAAGAATGCTACTAAATTCAACATTCTCCATTCGAAAAGACAAGTTCATCTCCTCTAGCTCTTGAAGACTTTCCATATTCTTGCCCATTCCTGCAACTTGGTCAGAACCAACTCTAATACCAATTGATCTGGAATTTGAGGAGAACTTCTCCTTCCTAAAAATTGATCGTCCTCTTATGCTTTGCAAGTAAAAATGGGTCTTCTGTAAACCCAAGTTTTATGGTCTCTTCAGGGATAATGAATTAGTTTTCATGTGAAATTTAAACCAACAACATATCATCATTTAACTCATAAAGTAAAACATGAAGAGAGACAACATAAAATTTGGTGACGGATTTCACCCTTGCTGGGCTACGTCTTCGGGCTTGCTAACATAGCTAGACTGCTCAATAGATTTCAGTGATAAAGAGTACCTAAAGTGTGCTGACAAAAAGAGTGGCTAGTTTCCCCTTCAAGGAAACAAAGCAACATATCATCATTTAACTCATAAAGGCAAACATGAAGAGAGTCAACATAGAATTTTGTGACGGATTTCACCCCTCCTGGGCTACATCTTCGGGCCTGCTAACATAGCTAGAACACTCAATATTTTTCAGTGATAAAGAGTACATAAAATGCGCTGACAAAAGGAGTGGCTAGTTTCCCCTTCAAGGAAACATTATCCTGCAAAGAAATCTCACTCTAAAAAGCATAAAAATCTACAGTTAGTCATGAAATAGTAAACAAGAAAAGGGTTCTCACATCAAGACCTTATACTCCATTTGAAAATGAGCATAACAAGTACAACAATTCCACATTGAAGTACTAAAAGAGAACTTTCCTCAGTAAGACACAAGGAAAAAAGAGAAACATGAGCTGCACCATAGATGTCACAACTGCTGTAGATAACATATGAAGGCTAGAAAACCTCTACAAGGTCCTCTCCACGATCAAAATCATTTAAAAACTACTTCAACCCACTGATTGATCCTGACACCCATCGACTCAAACCTGTAAAAAGTCTCTTTAGAAGTGATCCAGTTAGTGAATAGAGGCTTCCATTTGATCTTGAGCTCAAAAAGGCAAAAAAATCATCAAATTATGCCCCCCCAAGTTTCTGTTGCTATCTGTCCTCTAAATTGGATGAACCTACTAACTGAGCGACAAATCTGCCCTTAAATCCAATTGGGAGGCGACAATTTCACCTGCATCGGGTGCAAATTGTCGGACAATTAATTTTTCCAATGACCCTTAGGCGTAAGATCAGGGCCACATGGGCGCCATAAGGTTGAGGGCTAGGCCAATGGCATGCCCCCGCTGACCTAGGTCCAAAATACGTCGGGTTATTGGTCATATGGATGCTAATGTGGCCGGGGATAACTGCCTGCCCTTACCGCCGGAGCCCTCTCATTGGTCCACCTATGGTTTTATGGGCTTCCATATGCCCAGGTTGTAGAATATTAAACAAAATTAACATTGGGTGAGCGACTGGTCAAGGGTCTTCCAGATGAATTGGGCAACGTCTGCCAAAGTTTTCTTTGCATACTTCGTCTCTATGTCATTGTGGAATCTCCTTGATCTCGTCCAAGATCGGCACTGCTTATTTTTCACTTTACATGCACATGGAGATCAACACCATGGAGATTCAGAACTTTGTTATTCCTACATAATAGGCTTACTACGGACTCATAAAACTCGACCCCAACTTTATACAAACTTTTTGAAATGTTGTAGAAACTTTGATCCACAAAAACAAAACACTGCTTCATGCAAGATTGCATACACTTCCACACTCCAGCTCCTGCACTATCAACACTTTAATGCATCTCCCATGCATAGGAAAATTAACATTGGTTGCTCATCCACAACAATGCATAATTCTGACACTTCACTTTCAGCAGTTGGGCGCCTTCAAATCAGGATTCTACCTTCACTTGGCAGATCATATGACTCTCATTTGAATTCACAATTTGAGACTTTTTCTTTGACTTGGGTGAATTAGAGACATTATTGTCTCATCATCTAATTTAGCTATCAATAAATCAAAATTGTAATATGCAAACAAATCAAATATGTAATCAACGTTTCCAAGAATGGATCACAATCCCAAGAACAATTTCGATTCCAACTCTTATACCACATGTAGAATATTAAACAAAATTAACACACATACAAAATACCAAGAGACATAGAAATGGAGGAAAATGCCTCAACCTTACTATATTTCTCTCATGACGCAATCCAATGTACAAATAATGATAATAGTACAAATAAATACACGAGGAATTTTGTCTCAAGATAGTACGTCTATCTTGGACACTATGGTTGAGAAAATATCTCAACTAAACACTAATCTAGGAGCCTAATTAGTTGAAGAGAATCTCTCAACCAACTAAGCCTAAACTGACTCCTAACCATGAGGAACAAACTCAATCTAGAAAGGTAGGATTAA
>APFE030967067.1:95353-116384 GCA_000404065.3 Pinus taeda
GCTTGATTAGATTATCTGTGTTGCAACCTTCTTTAATATGATGAATAATATCACTTGTATCACAACTTTCATTTGCTGTTGTGATGAGGTCTTCTGTGTCACAACTTGCATCTGTCTTCTCTGCACATTGTGCATCTAGTAAATCTTGCTTTTCAGTTAACTTAATTTGGAGTGCATGAATGAGTTTTTCTTTCATTCAGAGCTCAATTTGAAAGTCTTTTGCTGCTTCTAATGTGTAGGTCAGTTGATTGATTAAGGTTTGATTCTACTTCAACTTCCATTCCAATATTTCAACTTTGTTCTGTAACACATGATTGCAATCTTTATTTAATCTCCAGTTTTGCACTTTGAAGACGTTTTCCTCCTTTACCCATTATGAGTTTAGAGACGCTCGCTTGTACTGACTCGCTTGCTTGTAACACTTGCGAGATTTGAAGATATAGCTCGATTGAATTCTTGAACTTGTGTGCCTGATTTAGTTTATCAATGGAATGGTTGAACTCACGCTCACTTGAATTTTGTACTAGGATGAGGGTGTCGAATACCACTGAAAATGCATTGACTCACTTGAAGAGAATTGACTCACTTAATTGACTTAGTTGAGGAGAATTGACTCACTTTACTTCCTATAAATTGACAACTTGGGTGTCGGTTTCTCCCGAGAATGCACCTTCACAAATCAACTCAATTTTATTTGAATTTGTTTACAAGTTAACTTACAAATTATGATTTTGCAAGTTACACAATGACCAATTGTCGTTGAATGTTGATGTAGTCTTTTGAAATGCATGAGTTTGTAGTTGCATTAACTTGATTGCCTTGCGTGAATTTGCTTCTTGATGTAGAATGCTGATGTTGATAACTTTGATTATGTGTTGTAGTTGTGTAAACGCATCTGATTTTTTGTGCTTGATTGAATGCTCATTACAAATTCTTTATTTCAGGTGCTTTGATTAATGCGCTTGTTTCATTCACTTGCTTTAAACTCCTTGTGGGTGTTAGATAAGATAATTGTAGTGTCAAAACTAGACACAAAAATAAGCAACATCAAGAATTATGCACTACACAAGGTGTTCCTAAGATCCCCTTATTCAATTTCGGGCGGATCTAGAATACAGAAACACCACAAAAAAATATGTCTTTATTAAGTATTTGAGTACATCAACCTTTCATCTTTACAACATCTTCATTGAAACTTCTCAAACACAAAGTTTGAGAGCTCCTTGGAGGTAAATTGTTTTCAAAAGTTTGAATGTTCACTGACTCAATTTCTCTCAAAATCTATCTCAAAGTAAAATCTTACTTTGGATCACAACAATGACTTTATCTCAAACAAATTTACTTATCGCTCCAAATACAAAATACTTATCACTCCAAAATTACAAAAAATAATTTCACCTTATTACTCCACAAAATCGCACCTTATCTCTCCAAAATAAGTATTTTAATACCCCTCTCTTAAAAATTACATTATTCTCCACTCAAAAATCACACTTAATAACTTTATTACTCTATTACATAAAAAATAACATTTATCACTCTCACATTATATCTTAAATTTTTTCATTAAATCTTCCATCACTCCAAACATACAATTTATATCACCTTATGTCTCAAAAAAAAAGTATTTTGGTTTTCAATCCCTCTGAAACTCCCATTAATATTTTTTAGTGTAGTTCCTTTTGAAAAGTGAATTAACTTTTATAAAGTCACTTTTTCAAGTGAACAAATCTCTTCTTAAAATTCAAAACACTTTAAAAAGTCAAAACACACTTTAAATTTTTCATAAATTATACCTCTTCGTTGGAGAAGGAGTTGAGCATGGCCGCAACCGCAATCGAATTTTCAATGCATTTTTTTGGGAAAAGTTCGCTTTCTTCCGCGCTAGCTCTCTTCCATGCTTTTTCTTCAAGCTGGATCTCTTCCTGGCTTTCTTCACTCCCCAAACATTAATTTTCTTTAGAGAGATTTCATAAGACGAGAGTTTTCAACGCAGTTTGACGCAGATCTCTGGAATGCTGGCTGAGAATCAAACCCATGATAACCGCTATCTCCGACTGGGCTTACCAAATGTAATGCATAGTTGTTTCTTCATTTTCTCGTTGCTTCAAACCTCTGTCCTTCGGAACTGGATTGGTGGAACCGTTCACTCGTGCTAATCCAAAATAGTCAAGACGCTCACCCAACTGAGAGAGAGAGCCACACAAACTCCAACGACGTCCTCTCACTGTCGTGCATCACCGTAGAGAGCAGGAACTGGAATGGTGGAACAAGAGTTTTGACTAAAGTTACAGGCTAAAATTACTAAGACAGAATGATTAATAAGAGAACTAACACCACACTGGTTGTTTTAGCGAAATTCTTGTGCTAAAAGAAAAACGCTGTTTCAGCTACAAATGCGACGCAGCGAACATGGGTATCAATAAAAAATTTGTGCCCCGATAGTCTGCCAGGGTCGATTATGGAGTTCTCGCCTTCACGTCCTCTGGGTGAGCGACTAGTCAAGGGTCTTCCAGATGAATTGGGCAGCGTCTGCCAAAGTTTTCTTTGCGTACTTCGTCTCTATGTCATTGTGGAATCTCCTTGATCTCGTCCAAGATTGGCGCTGCTTATTTTTCACTTTACATGCACATGGAGATCAACACCATGGAGATTCAGAACTTTGTTATTCCTACATAATAGGCTTACTACGGACTCATAAAACTCGACCCCAACTTTATACAAACTTTTTGAAATGTTGTAGAAACTTTGATCCACAAAAACAAAACACTGCTTCACGCAAGATTGCATACACTTCCACACTCCAGCTCCTGCACTATCAACACTTTAATGGGTCTCCCATGCATAGGAAAATTAACATTGGTTGCTCGTCCACAACAATGCATAATTCTGACACTTCACTTTCAGCAGCTGGGCGCCTTCAAATCAGGATTCTACTTTCACTTGGCAGATCATATGACTCTCATTTGAATCCACAATTTGAAACTTTTTCTTTGACTTGGGTGAATTAGAGACATCATTGTCTCATCATCTAATTTAGCTATCAATAAATCAAAATTGTAATATGCAAACAAATCAAACATGTAATCAACGTTTCCAACAATGGATCACAATCCCAAGAACAATCTCGATTCCAACTCTCATACCACATGTAGAATATTAAACAAAATTAAGAGACATAAAAAATACCATAAGAGACATAAAAAATACCAAGAGACATAGAAATGGAGGAAAATGCCTCAACCTTACTATATTTCTCTCATGACACAATCCAATGTACAAATAATGATAATAGTACAAATAAATACACGAGGAATTTTGTCTCAAGATAGTACGTCTATCTTGGACACTATGGTTGAGCAAATATCTCAACCAAACACTAATCTAGGAGCCTAATTAGTTGAAGAGAATCTCTCAACCAACTAAGCCTAAACTGACTCCTAACCATGAGGAACAAACTCAATCTAGAAAAGTAGGATAAAATCCAACTTTCTTGATTTTAATTAATTTAATTATTTTGGGCTTATAATTGTTTTCATCACATGAGAGTGAGGCTAACACAGGTTCGGGGATATGACTCCGCCCAACTCCCTTTCAGTTCATGCCATGGTCCTGTGGGTGACATATGTGACCATGGTCTAGGGCTTATGCCTAGCCCTCTCTGCCATGACCTTCATTCCTTTCACCTGCGGTCTTGTGGGCACAATATGACCAAGGGCTGGGGATGATCCCCAAACCCTCTCTCATCAGGGCTTAGAGGTCTTTGCCTGTGGTCTTGTGGCTATCACCATGACCAAGGGCTAACCCCTCAATCCTTAAATCAGCTTGTGCTACACCAGGGTCGTGTGAAGGACCTATAACTGGGGGACAGGCTTAATGCCTAGCCCCTCTTCATTGTGCCATCGGTCTTATGGGGTTGCAGGTGATCGAGGCTCACTGCCTGACCCCTCCTCCCAACGTGCCTCCAATTAAACTTTAAATAGAAGCCGCACCCTTAGGGGTTAAGTAACACGGTGCAGGGAAGTTGGTAAGGCATTGGAGTTGTATGAGGCAGGTCACGAGTTCGATCTCGCCAGGCCTATGGAGCCAATACAAAAAAATTAACCAATTTGGAGGTGCCACATGGTGGCCTCTGGTTGGGCCATGTGGCAACCTCCCATTGGGTCACCAAGACACATTGCAACCAATCAAAATGTGACAACCTATTCTTGTACGATCATGCCACTTGACAAGCCGCGATCAATCTCATATGCCCTATTGGCATGTTGACATCATTATGGCATCAACATTACAGACTGCCCAGTTAACAACCCAGTCAACCCACCTACAATTTTTTTAGTTGTTGATCCAAACGATCATAACATCATAATTTTTTCATACGACATCGAATTGAGGCAATTTAAGCGTAGTTGGAATCATAATGACGAACATACAATTTGACACCAATTTCGAAAGATTCTGGGAAATTTCATTTTTGAGCTAAATTTTGATCTCGATATCAACATTGTTGAAAATAACTGTGGAAGAACCCTTTGTGTCGAGCTTAAATTCCATGTCACCTTTGATCTGGAAGTTCTTTTAAATCTAGGCGATGAGGGTTTTATTTATTGGCCAAGTACCCATGAATTTGCATATCAATGCTTGATCTTTCACATGTTGAATTCTTTCCCCAATTCTCTCTAATATTATTTCATAGGTTAGGGCTTCTTTGGTTTGTTGGACGCATTCATTTAATTGAGTGTAGGTTATCCCTTGTTGAATGCTTGGGTTCTCATTTTGTGCACTTTGTACTCTAGGAGAATCTGGTGCTTGTTGCTTACCCTTTGTATGCGATGGAGCAACAATTTTTGCACGCTCTGATGGAGGTTATTGCTGGCTACGATGTTGTGGAAGGAGGGGTCCCCCCTCCCTATGGGTGCACCATGGACCCTCAACAAAGAGAGTAGTTAAAACACTAAGATGGGTTGCAAGTTGCAGTCTCCCAATGTTAATCCTAAGCTAATTATGGCATTAGTAAGTATGGTGGTTATTTTTTTTGGGGGAATTAAGCTACCCATTATTTTCAATTATCATGCAATTAATGATGAGAATTTGGCATATGTGTTGAGATCCTACCAAGAAAAATCACATGTAATAGCCCAAGCATTTCCCATAATTCTAGTGAGCGAGGTTTACTCATCACACAAAATGATGAGATGTCTTTCAACCATTGTACATCATAAATTTTAGCTTGTGTTGGATAATGGTAAGTTAAAATGATGAATTAAAGATGTTGAGATTTAATGGGAAGCTTCATGCCTAAGAATTGGGGGGATTTCACCTTGGAATTTTTTAGAGCTTGGCAGACATAAGCAAAGTGGAATTGGTAGGAGGAGCATGTATTTGGTGCTTGAAGGATTGGTATTTTTGGGTAATCAACATTCAAAATAGGAATTTACAAGGCAACTCATCAATTCCAAGTTGGATTGGAAATCTAGTATCTGATTGTTGCTGCCAAGGAGTGACATGGTGTTTCAAGGAAATCACATATTGAGATTAGTAAGATAATTGCTAACAAATTGTCAACTAGAATTTAGGGCACTAAAGTACATAATAAATGGTGCACAAACACCCAAGTAGATGCATATTCTAAATGACCATAAACTATAAGTTGACCATAAAGTATATTTTGGACTCAAATGTTGTGCCATAGATATTGGAACGCAAATATTGATTCTACCTTTATCTTTTTTTTGCAAAACAAGAATTTCCTCTAGCATATTTTACTAAATAGTACAACATGGCTACAACATTTTACTAATATAAAATATAACCATTCTGGTTATTAAAAAGAAAGAAAAGTAATATGTTTTATTTATTATTTTCATATGAATGGGTTTTAAATTAAGAGAAATGATGGAGTGCATCATTTTAAAGAAGAATAATTTTAATGAAGTATCTCACAATATTCTCAACCACACTTTTAGAGGGATTACAAGCTTCTTGGGAAGATAAAACCATTGTCTTATGGTTATTGCAACAAGTATTTTTAGGAATGCTCGAGAAAATAAAACCATGATTTTGGTGAAAGAAATTGCAAATGGAAAGAATGTATATTCCTTAGTTTGTAGGTGAGGCAATATACAATTCAAACCATAAACAAACCACCTATTCTCAACCTTATAGAGTTATAACGATGTATGTTTTTCATTGAGTTGTTGAAGAAATATATAAGAAAATTAAAGAAGTTGGTTGCACGCTCTTACTCAAGTGCTATATTAATTCAAAGATTAGAGGATGAATGCTAGTTTTCTACAAAACGCTTAAAGTAATTTAAACATCAATTTTAGACTATTTCATGAAATGCCATCCAGGTGTTAGTTTTTTAACTCAACATCAAGGGATATAAGTCTTTGTAAATACCCTCTTCATGCATGATATCACACTTTAATAGAGAGCTTAGGTTCAATTTATGACGTTAAGGCAATATCCAAGATAGGGGAGGTCCTTGGCTTTTCATTAGATGTTTGTTTTTTCTTGTCAATAGTTAGAGGACAAGTGCATCCTATAATATTGCAACACTCAAAATGGTTCCACCATTTTTCTTGGTGCTATGTCTTTGTGTAGGGGTTTCTTGCAAAAATATGAGTTATTCCATAACCCCCATTCTAAGAAACAATGCAAAACACTTCATCTTCTCTTTGGTTCCCAATACTCGACCTTAATCTCTTTTTAGCAAAGTCAACCAAATGTTATACATCCAAATATCGAAGATTAACAAACTTATTAGTGATTATAAAAACAAGATCTGATTTGTAGAGTCAATGGGTGATCGTCATCATCCTTTGTGCTTTCTAAATAAATAGACTCTAACCAAGCCATAAAATATGAGATAATATTTTGCTTCAAAGGTTTCTTTATTATTCTTCTTTACAATCATAGAGACAATAAAAGAATATTGGAAGCAAGAGTATAGTTTGGGGGAATGCTGGCCTCTTTGTCAAACTATAATCATTGCATTTCAACCAAGTGACAATGTCCATTACAACAATCCTTACGTGTTGAGATTCCCCTAAGAAACCTTCACACCAATTACTTCATGTACTTAATACACAATATAATAACAATGGGAGAACGAGTTGGGTCGGCTGGGCCCTAGTCATACAACTCATTTCCCATCTTAAGGAAAATGATTAATCTATGAGAGCAGGATTAACATCATAAGAAATAGACAAAATAGATACATGAACTTGGAATTGTCCTTCCTCTATTAAAATGATAAAAGTATATGTTCAGTACATGATATATAATGACAAATCTAGCACCCAGAGGGATTGTGGCGATATAAATTCTCAAAATACAAAGCCAAAAGTTTCCCACAATATTGCTATCCTACATTCTGATCGAATTTTAATTTATACAGATTACATTGGCTCTCGGACGTGTCGAACAAATAACAAAAAATATGCAGATGCTGGTAACCGATCCCATCTTTAGAAACCCTCAAACGCTTCAAACCCTTTATAGGAAAATGAGAACATGCCTTCTGAGTTGGGTGCATGACATTTCCTCTAACAACTACAATGGATTCTAAGTTAATCCTCCTAAATCAATCGACCATCCATATCTAGTGCAGGAACCGAAGTAAGTGCAGGAATATTGGGATCCTGTACCACAACCACATTGACTTCGAATTAATGATCATACATTTCCAAGCCATAAGGTAATGTAAATGATAAGTTACATCGAAAGAAATATAAACCTATTTAACCTTTTAATTAAGATAAGCATACATATCGATTTTCCCAAAAAGTAATTAAAAGAAACCAAAATGCATGTAGAGAGGCCTTATCCAGGATGTAAAATAGTGGTTAGGGTCAGGAAATTTTAGGTAAAAATAAGACAATTTCAACAACCAACAAAATTAATTATAGAAGAACTGAAGGATCAAAATGAAACTTGGGAGAATTTCCTGGTCCAAAAAAAGTTCACAATGAAACCACATGAGGACCTGGTAGATGAGTTCCCAAACTAGGGATATGATCATGAAGATTGAAATAAAAACTTCAGTTAGACTATGGTTTGTCTCCTAGCCCTTTTCGGTGTAAGGCAAGAATGAGAAAGGGTGATAAGGATTCCCCAACACCCTGTTAGCACTCCTCAGTGACCCAAGGCTGAGAAAGGAGATGATAGAGGTAACCTCAAACCAATCTTTAGATTTGGTAGCTAGCCCTACCAAATCATAGAGGGCTCTCTCAAGAATCTCATAGCCAATAAAATAATTGGGAAGGAAAATAGATATTAGGTTAGATATTCAACTCACTAGGGTTTGATTTTAGGGTTTGCTGGACCAGGGTCATGGGTCTGGGAAATAGGTCAGGGTTTCTAAAGATTAGTTGCAGAGATACAATGGGGAAAGGTAGGTATGATCAGTGACATATTGGAGTTGTCATTGCGGTATAGGGTTGGAATAGGGAGGGATCAAAATGAGCATAAACTTATGAATTCATTTATCAGAAGAAAGAACACATAACATGAAAATCTCATCTGAACATAGCATAAGACTTATGAATTTCGTTAAACACCTATGAGATGATCACAAGAATGCATATATATGGTACTAAGGAGAAATATATATTCAATTTGATGATAAAACAGAGGAAAACCACTGTCACAAAAGCATACCACAAGAATCCCAAGATAATAGCTGCAACTGCTTGTATTATTCTTGCAAAGTGTACACTAGCTCCAAGCCTCTCACTCTCAAATGTACAACCCTTGATTTGACTTAGATCAGGCTACATATAGATGAAAAAATATATTCCCCCTCTCAAGGGTCGAATCCATCATCATAGGAACTGTTTACATCAAAATCTCTAACCATACCTAAAACTAGGGAGGTTAGAAACCAACTCCTTGTTTAGACTTTACTGACTTAGTTGAATTTCAAAGAATTAATTACAAAGGATTTGACATGAAATTACTCTTACCATAACTATGACACTTAATTACATCATTTAAACTCATTATAAGACAAATTACATTGACAAAAGTTGACTTTGACCAAGCAAAACTCAAAAATTGGCTTTCCCACAGAAGTGCAGCGTGCTAGTGCAGAGGCGCATCAAACTTTGGAGGGTGATTTGGAGGCCTTGTTGGATGAGTTAGATGCTGAAAATGGTATGGTTGGAAATATTAATAATTATACTACACAATAGTCATCAAGCACTACCAACACTTGCTCCAAAACCCTGAAAAAGCAACTTGAAGTTGAACTATCCAAAAGCACAATGAAAAAAATAGGGGTCAAATATGGAGTGATATCTCTTTAACCATAACACGTTTTACAAAACTGGGAGATGTTTTTATAGATAAGGTTGCTTTGAAGAAAAACCTCTCTCATTTTTGCGACATTCATTCCCATATGCTTGGAATATATGCCACAAAATAATTACTAAAACAACCAATTAAATTGGAGAATTTGATTTTCTGAAATAGGCCTCCAAAAAAGTTTGAATATATTCCAATCCATCAAACCCATGTAGAAACTGAAGGAGGTTATTGTGATTGGGTTTGTCCTTAACAAAAACCTCCTGTACCAAATCAGAGATCATGTACCACAACCACTTTGACTTCGAATTAATTATCATACATTTCCAAGCCATAAGGTAATGTAAACGATAAGTTACATGGAAAGAAATATAAACCTGTTTAACCTTTTAAATCAAGATAAGCATACATATCCATTTTCCCAAAAAGTAATTAAGAGAAACCAAAATGCATGTAGAGAGGCCTTATCCAGGATGTAAAACAATGGTTAGTAAGGAAATTTTGGGTAAAAATAAGACAATTTCAACAACCAACAAACTTAATTATAGAAGAATTGAAGGATCAAAATGACACTTGGGAGAATTTTCTGGTCCAAAACAAGTTCACAATGCAACCACATGAGCACCTGGTAGATGAGTGCCCAAACCAGGGATATGATCATGAAAATTGCAATAAAAACTTCAATTAGACCATGGTTGAGTATCCTATCCCTTTTAGATGTAAGCCAACAATGAGAAAGGGTGATAAGGATTCTCCAACACTCAATTCATTCACTCAATGAATTACTAGAAACATGTCAAGGCAGTGGAATGTTTGGAGCCCCACAAAGTCGTCACTTGTATATACATTGCAAGTAAATAAGAAAACCCCCATATGAGTTGATGAAGACAAATATTATGGATAAACCCTAGAAGATTTTTTAGACTTAGGAAAAATAAAAAGGATTATCCCTTGGGATAATTGAAGGGGGTCCCCCTTGAACCACCTACTAAAGGAAAAACTAAGTATGGAAACCCCTCTCAACCGGTCGTCAATGAACATGTAGCCAATTTGAACTTGATATTCTACTTGGCAAGTCAATGTTCCATCATACTTTGGCTACTCCATTGATTGACAACTTGAAGAGAAGAAACAATAAGATTAAGAGTTTAAAAGAAGATTTTATGGAGCTTACAATATTAAACAAGTATATGTGAAAGGAAAATGATAAACTAAGGGCTCAAAGCCATAAATTCCAAGAAGAAATCAAAGAATTGCATCAAGAAAATAGGAGGTTGTAAGATGGTTTTTAAACTATGTTCCATTGACATCTCGATGGATATAGACAAAAAAGGTGAACCAAAATGAAGGAGGCCCCAACATCTTCATTAATGTTACAAGGATTTCCTAAATAGATTGAAGGATGACAAAAATTATGACAGAGCTCAGTTTTGCAGTTTTGTTGCCTTGCATGAAAACATGTTGTTGGCATTAATATGCGTTGTAGTGTTGCAGATGTGTTGTTGGTTGGAATTGATGTCAACTTTGTACAATTGGTTGCAGAAGAGTTGGTTAGCACATGTATGCTTGTGTAGGTTTTAACCCTGTACAAACATTACCTACATACGAATTATAAAAATAGAAAATAAACAATGGAGAAAACATAAAACATAAAACAAATATACACAAATATTTTTCCCTAGATCCCAAAATCGGGACTACCAGATTGATTTTTCATTGTATTCCTTTCAATGTTACAATACATATATATACATGTCGAAGCATTCATAAACCCCAATCCATTAACCTTGGATTAGAACATAATTGTAGTTCTCTTGATTGGATCTACAAAATACCATGGGTAGAAAACCATCATGCCCAAAACCATGTGCCAAACCCATGCACAAAACCATAGGTAGGTCTAACCACCTAATATAGGGTCCAAAAAAAAATTCTCGATGCACGTGGGACTAGTCATGGAAAGAATATAACACACACCCAACAGTTTGGTTGCATGTGGCTTATACATGGCTTTGTGTTGCATTGGTTTTGGCATGTCTACTAGCATGGATATGTGACGATGGAGTTGTGATTTGCAGGTGATACATACAGAGTGTGATAAGAGGATTTCATGGTCCTCATGATCATGTTGTTAGTGTTGAGTTGAATGGTGGTGTGTTTCACTTGCCTTGATGATCAATTGTGTAGAGGTGTTGCATGGCTAGTACATAGTAGAGATGTGATGACGTCCTTGTTTATGATGTTGCTACAAGTCTTTGTGTCGAGGAGCCTTGTTGATTAGGTCTCCACGTCCGAGATTAGGTCCACATGTTGATGATATGATATATATGACTTCTAGAGAATCTACAATTGTTGGAGGATGCTTATGTTGGTTGTAAAGGTGTTGGAGGATGCTTGAGTTGTTTGTAAAGGTGTTGGAGGATGTTTGACATGTTCTGGAGTTGCATATTGATGGAAAAGTTGTTTTGGAGCAGGTTGATGGCCCATGTGTTAGTATATTTGTTGGTTGGAATCCAAGTCAACCTAGTTTGACTTGTGATGATGATGGTGATGTGATAGTGACTTGGTGAAGTGTTACAAAGGTGCCATTGGTTTCCATAGGTCCTACAGAGGCTTGCCAAGCTCTAGAAGAAGTTTGAGTAGGAATTGAGGGGATTTGATTGGTTTTCTCCCATCAAATCCCCCAACCACATGGAGCTAAGCTTTTGCATACGGTTAAAGGGATCCAATCACATGGAATAAGGATTATCCATGCGGTTGCAACTGAAATTTGGAAGTTTTATGCATTCGGTTGAGAATTTTGCTATAATTTATTCAGATTCCTCACACACCTAAGCTAATTTTGGTATTTTTGCGATGTTATTGATCGAACATTTCCAGTATATGGTCGAAAAAGGTAAGGGAACTTCTAGAAGTTGGTTAAACTTAAAAATATCCATCATTTAAGTGAAGTTAGTGGATTTATCAAGTCAAGAAGTCAAATCCGGATCAAATCAAGCATATGAACAAAGCTCCATCACTGAGTTGCAATTATTGTTTTAATCACTCCAAAAAATGATAAATAGTAGAAGATGTTGAGTCTATTTGGTTGGTATTATTGAGAATGTGAGAGAATACCATTATGAGGGCATTAAGAGTGAGTAGATATTATAGCAGTTGCTCACATAGTTTTGCAGAGTTTTATCAGAGTTGTGTATGCAGAATCCAAAGAATGATTTGAGGAGAAATTCAGAGTTTTTGTGTTGTATATGGCAGTTTTTAGAGAGAAGAAGAATTGGCATATTATGGTGTGTTAGAGAGCATAGTTTTCATGTGAGAAGAAGATAAGAATTTCCCTCCTCCAGGCCATAGATTTTGATTCAGATTTTATGTGTAGAATGATGGTGTTGTTTTGTTGCTCATGTTGAGCATATTGAGAACCTAGTTTGAAAATATATGAACTGTGGTTCGCATGGAGGAAGTGAAGTTGTGGAGGCTTCAGAGTAGATAAGGATTTGATGGATTCAATGAAAGGGATAGATTTCTCCATCCAATAGGAGTTGGATAGTCCAATGGGTTTTGGGTGTTGATCATTGGTCATGGGGGTTTCCACTGGATAGATTTCCGTAGATCCGTGAGAGAAACATATTTTCTATTTGATAGGTGCTAGAATATTGTGAAGGAAGCCAATTATTTTGGCTTATGGTTGTAATATAATCCATGTATAATGTGTTCAACATATTAAAAAAATAATGGAGCAGTGCAGTAGCAACAAGGTGGTTTTCTCCCGAAATGGTTTCCACCATAAATATTTGTGTCTTCATGTGTGCATGTTTGTGTTGATGTTCTTCATGATTACTATGTTTTATATCGTTGCCACTTTTATGTTTTGATCAACTAAAATTGTGTAAGTGTGTGGAAAATTAATAATTTGGCAAAAAATTAAAATTGACATAAAGTCCATCACTACTGATTCACCCCCCCCTCAGTAGTGAGCTAGTTTCCAACACATGCAACAATACCAGTGTGGGTGAGATGTTGGTCTCGAAAATCACCATATCCAACAATCCTTTTCCTTCACTATTTCCTTACCTCTTGTGCTTATTTTTCCCTCAAACCTTATGATTTTGACCTTAAATATCCATAACTACTGTGATAAGGTAATGATTGCTTAATCTATTGAAATTATAAGTTTTTATCTTATTAAAGTATGTTCTTGAGACTATATTACTAATTATGTAATATTAGTTCGCTTTTGATACTTGTAGAAGGATTCTGGTACCGAAGATTCATGAGGTCATTGTTTAGCATACGTGTTTTCACATGGGTTGGAATTCAACATGTGGGTTTTGAAGATTTAAATATTGACATGGTGTCCTTCGATTTACAAGTGCTTAGACCCCTTTAAGAAAGCATGGATTCCGATTAGAAGTGTGGTTATTTTCCTTATGCATAGACCACTAGTGGAGATCTTCTATTTTTCCAACTAAATCCCATTCTATTTATAGAATGTTGCACACAACGAGATATGTTTGATCTCCATATGATCTATATTCTCTCAGCTACCAGAATTAACCAAGATCTTTTACTTTTGTGATGTTAGCAGAATTGCATGTGAAAGAGTATGAAACACAACATGTGCATACTTTAAATAAGAGGAAACATAAAGGAAACCATCAAATCAAAGAACACACACAAGTTGATAATGGAGTTCACCTAGTATAGGCTAAGTCTCTGGGCCCAGTGTCAAGAGTGGGGAGGTCACTTCATTAATTGTTGCAAGATGATGATGAATACATGATGTGTTCTTTGTCAATACAAGGAAGATCTCACATAACTAGATTGGCATGTCACTCCACAAAACACTCCTCAATAATAACTCTCACTCATAAAATATCTCCTTCAACATGACAAAATATCAAACTCTCATAATAAGTGGCATAAAAGTATCCTCTCACAAAGTGGCATACAAGGATCTCAACATCAAATCACCATATTAGAAAAAATCAAAAGAAGCCATGGAACCAATGCATATTATACCTCCATTTCTGGGGATGGACTAAACTGCACACCTATGCTGAAGAAATAGACTTGACGGTTGATTTCCTGGCAAAAAATCGTTAAATTTGACTATAAACTTGACCCCTTTCTGACTTGATCAAATTTGGGCTCCCCCCCGATAATCTCAAAGAATCCTCAAAGCTTCCCTTCCATGGGTTGATTGAATTTTGACTGATCATATGAAAAAAATGATCAAACCATCACATTCCTTGTGAAGAAATGAGAAAAATGAATATAAAGTTGGCTTGGTTTTGAAACTATCATTTATGGCCCTTCAGGGAATCTTTTAGATTCCATGTAGATTCTTGCATCAAGGTTCCACCTTCATGGTTCCGCCCTCAAAATTACACTTCTGAAAAATCCACTTCTCATATCAGAAAACTATCTACACCATCAAATTGTCGTCGAAATTCTAAGTAATCTGAGTATAAAGTTGACATATTTCTGACTCTGTAAAAATTCAGCTCCAAGGGAATTTAAAGAATCCTCCAAGATTCCTTAAGTCCTGGTTCCAACCTACTCATTCTGTGTGCTAATCAGGGCTCCACTAAAACTTTGGGTTCCTCTCTCTGAGTTCTCAGCCTCCGTTGGTTGGGCAAATGGACAAAAGCTTTGTTTAAACATGATTTTTGTGGGAGAAATCTCCAAAGTGCCCAACTCGACGTTCTCGGTTGGCATAATTATTTTTAGGGTGTTTGTTGTGGGTAGCACAAGTTCCACCCCCTACGGCCTACCCACTTTAGTTTTTTTTTGGCATGTAGTGTAAATATGGGGCCACTCGTTAGGTGGGCCGGCCGATTCGGCCGAGTGGGTTTGATCCATGTCGGTCCCTCGGTTGTCGTTTATTTTTTTTAAATGGTCATTGGACAATTTAGATGTTATGTATATGTGTGTGTGTGTGTGTGGAGAGTTGACTGTGAGGATGGTGGGAGTGGTAGCCCGCCACCCAATTTTTATTTTATTTTATTTTATATATATATATATATATAATATATATATATATATATATATATATATATATATATATATATATTATATTTATATATATATATATATATATATATATATATATATATATATAATATATATATATATATATATATATATATATATATATATATATTTTTTTTAATAAACATATTCAAAAATTGTTGGTCGGAATTTAAGGGTCACTAGAAAAATTAAGTAGGCGACAATTTCACCATTTCCATATGCCAGAAACTTTCCCATCAAGTGCCAATTTGTTACCTAGTTAGTGGCTTCCAAATTTAGCAGACCTCCATATTTGGCGAGCTTCCAAATTTAGTTGGTGCTCTACTAAATTTAGCCAGGGGCTTAGTTTGGCCAAAAATTTGTCTGGCCATAACTTTTAAATACAAAATCGGATTGAGGTTTCATTTACATTGTTGGAAAGATTGGGATGATCTCTTCGATCTGACTCTAGTTTCATTGCAATCCAATAAATTTTTATTTTTTATCCTTTTCAAAGCCTCTTCTAATTTCTGGCCCTTTCTGGAGCCACCTGGATCATTCATCCACACTGGGGAGATTTTGGTCCTCCAAAATCATGAAATCAATATGAAATCTATTGTACTATCTTGTCTGCACAACAAGTGCCCTAACATGCCACACTTTCTTCTCCTACACCTTTGTTCTTCAGAGCCATAAGTGATGAATCGATACATGTGTCCTCTGCAAACCTATAGTACATCTTTACAAAATACATGTTCAATTACAAACCTATCATGACCCAAGAAAACCCCATAATTGCCAAGAGTCTATAACACACTCATTGGTCAAGTTTAGAACATAATCATAATAGAAACCAATTCCCCAACTATCAACAAAAAGAGGACAAAAATATCATCATGTTTCTTTGATTAAGTGATGGAAAAAAACTTCATCACTTTTACAAATATATAGCAACACATGATTTAAAAAAATATAGCCATGACAAGCCAATATCTCTAATGAAATGATCTCTCACTGATCAAAGTGAATGGATCATCTTTCTGGATTTTATTCTCTTGTCAAAAAGCTTCATTGACTGGTTCTTGCACAAACACTTTGTCTTTCTTGAGACACTACTCTGGATGGAGCTCCCAACATGTGGCTCTCTGATGTCCACCTTTGTTGCAATGACTACAAAAATTCTTCTTCCTCCAAGCCTACTTAACCTTCTTCCTTCCATGATGTGGAGAAGGTATTTCATGTTTTGTCTATTTCCTTGCTTCCATTCTATTCCAGCACTCAACAACCACATGGTTATACAAGCCACAAAAACTACATGGTTTTCTATGCCACAAATTTCATTCATCATTAATAATCTTCTTGTAATCAAGAGGAACATTAAAATACTAAGACTTTTTATACTTTGCTTGGTTATCTTTGGTGTGATTTTGACAAGAAGAACATTCCTGGCAATGAGAGCTTGCCTTAGCTCTTCCTTTGTAATGTGCATTGTTATGGGAAGATTGTGATGTGTTCCCATCATTCTCTTTCCTTGATGATTTCAAAAATGGCTTGGATTCTTTGACTGAAGAACCTATTGCTTTTGTTGCTTTAAAACACTCTCCTTTAGTGTATCCCAATCCTAAAAATCAAGGTCTTTGTACAACCTCCAATGGTTGAGTCATTCCTTGTCCATTAACACCAAGTCCTCCTCCTTTATACTCCATCTTGGTAAGGAGTCTCATGTTAGTTCCTGAAATGGGTACCTCAAGGCTTCCAACAAAACTAACATCAGGTGAAAATGAAACCGAAGAACTACCAACACTTTTTACCACAACTATTGATTCTGGAACATGTGACGATGACTTCATTAAGCCTTCATTTCACTTCAACTTTTCCAAGGTCTCTTTCGTGGCTCGTAATTGAAGTTGCAATCTTTGCTTCTCCTTTTATGCTTCTTGTAGAAGTCTCTTCAATTCAACATTCTTCGCTTGAAGGTTTTCGTTGATCTCTTCGTTTGAATGATGAGAAGAAGATAAAGATGAAGTATATTCACTTGAATATGGAGATGGAGCATCTTCCTCTACTATCTCTTTATCTTGTTCCTCTTTTTCCATTTTCTCCTTAGAATTTGCATACATTATATCTACCATGCGTGCCATCTTGAGGAGGTCCTCATAGAGATATTTGTGATCCTCCAATTTCTTTTCTTGTTGCACATTCAATCCTTGGTTATCATTCACACTCATAATTCACATTAGTAAGAAGATATGCTCTGATACCAAACTTGATTCAGACTCTCCCAGCTACCAGAATTAACCAATATCTTTTACTTTTGTCATGTTAGCAGAATTGCACGTGAAAGGGTATGAAAAAAAACATTTGCATAGTTTAAATAATAGGAAACATAAATGCAACCATCAAATCAAAGAACACACACAAGTTGATAACGTAGTTCACCCAGTGTGGGCCACGTCTCTAGGCCCGGTGTCAAGAGTGGGGTGGTTGCTTCATTAATTGTTGCAAGAAGATGATGAATACATGATGTGTTCCTTCTCAATACAAGGGATAATCCCTTAACTATAGTGGCATGTCTCTCCATGAGACACTCTTCTATAAGAAATCTCACTCATAAATTCTCTCCTTCAACATGGCAAAATATCAAACACTCACAATAAGTGGCATACAAGGATCTCAACATCAAATCATCACATCGAAAAAAATGAAAAGGGACATGGCATCTATTGGCTTTATGATACAAGTGTTGTCCTTGATGGCAAGATGACAGATTATAGTGCAGTAGGTCAGTAGCAAAGAATTGATGATCAGATTACAAAGAATGAAGAAAGCTGAGTATACACGCAGGTTCACTATATCCCAAGTCGCGTACAGAGGCAGGTTATACGCAAGTTCACTATGTACCAAGCAGGTTCGCTATATACCAAGTAGGGTATACACGCAGGTTATACTCGCAGGTTCTCTATATACAAAAATGTGTATACACGCGGGATTGTTGATCAGAAGTCGCTTATGCGTATGCATGCACATTCATGCAAGGAAAAGCGCGTATATGTGGGAAAACTTATTTTTGGTCCGTGGCGGTTAGTCCTTGGAATTTGAACCTATGGTTTTTGGACCATGGCATCTCGACATATGTGTTGATCCCTAGTATTGAGTTGATGGTATTGGTTTGTTATGGTTTTGGACCATGGTATTGAGCACGGCCTAAGACTATAAAAGGAGAAGAAGATCATTAGGCAAAGGCATCGAGAAAGTCTTGAATATCTGATGAAGGATGAGATCCAGTATGCAGGTTATGGGTTGCTTGATCTAAGCTAAGGAAGGATCTCACAAGTTGATGGAGAACAAGATCTAAGGACAGATCGGGATCAAATGGTTTGAAATGAACTATCTCTATATGATTGATTATGTTTATTCTAGATCTGTATACTGACGCATGTAATGATCTGAACTGGGTATAACTTAAGTTTGAAATCGCTGCAAGTCATATTTATAGATCTATACGCGGGTTGGCTTTGGTAAAAGCGCGTATGTACGCGGGTTTGGTTTGTCCAAGTAGTGTATGCACTTTAATGCATGATTTTGATGATACAGTTGATTCTGAATAGTGTTGCAGAGTTCAGGGTTCTGCTCTGTGTTCTGGTGACTGCGTTTTGTTGACAGGGTTCAGTGATTCAGTATTGGGTGATTCAGAGATTGATAATGCTAGTGTTGATTGATTGTGTGCTTCAATGATATTGATGGGTCCAGTATGAAAATTGGATGAAACGTGGCCTTCAGATTAGTGTTGTGCTTCAGTGTATCCAGTCTGAAAATTGATGAAACGTGGTACCTGGAGGAGAGAAGATTGTAGGTCAGCACCTACGTACTAGTATCTAAGCTAGTACAAGAGCTAAAGGAAATCTTTGGAGCATTGTAGCAGGTAGTAGCCTGCGTACTAGTAAATGGATCGGCTAGTACAAGAGCAAAGGGGGTTGTAGCTCCCGTACTGGTATAAGGCTGCACCAGTACAAAATATTGTAAAAGGATTTTCTTATTAAGAAGAAGATTGAGATGACTTGCAGCAGGTGGGTTTCACCCACATTGGGTTTCCACCTTATATCATGGTGTTCATGTGTGTGACTTATGTGTGATGATCTATTCTATGTTACTGCATCTGTTAACTGATAATAAGGTTAATAATGTTCTGATGCATTTACTAAAGATAAGCTAACTGAATCATAAGATTACTGCATGTACGCTGGTTTCCTTTAACACAGTCGCGTATATACGCCGATATCCTTAACTGAAGTAGCGTATATGAATCTGAGTATGAAAATGAAAAATTTTTACTGATTTGATAATACTGATTCACCCCCCCCTCTCAGTATTATTTCCAACAATTGGTATCAAAGCAGGTCCTTTGGTAGAAGCTTGATTGCTTAAAGGAGATCCGTGGAACAATGGGAAAGAAGCTTAAGAAGAAAGCTCATAAGAAGAAGAAGACATCTCAGAAGAACTATGACAGTGGGAGAATCAATTGGGGATTAGGCATAAGAAACTCTTCAGATTCATAATCAGATTCAGAATCATTATTAGGTATGAATGCGTTATCCTCTGATATTCCACCTATATTTCCATGTGAAACAGATGAAAGTGATAGTGAAACAACCGAACTTGCTCTTATGAGTGAACAAGAGAGATATCAAATAGAGGCAGAATTTAAAAGGCTTTTAGACACAATCAAAGATCAACAAGATCTATTGAACAAAAGGGAATGCGACTTCAAAGAAGAAACTACCAAACTGAAAGCCAACCTGAAGTTTTTCATGGACAAATATATAAAGTTGCTAAATGACAAACCAGAGGAAGAAAGCAAGATAAGGAAGTCCTACAAGGACAAACTTCAAAAGATGCATGATGAAGTAACATCTCTAAGAAAAGAAGTCAATGAAAACAACACAACAATCAAGAATCTCAGAGATAGATTCAGTGATTATGAAAGTCTTGAAGCTACAACCCTCTCACTAAAGGAAGAACTTGAAGAAGCCAAGAAGAAGAATAAAGATCTGCTCCAAACTATTGAAAAACAGGAATCACAGCTGGAATGTGCTTACAGAGCTCGTCAAATGCAGCAGAATGTGAGTGAAGAACAAGAAAAAGAGATACTCAAACTAAGGCAACAAATGGAAGAAGGAAGAAAGTCTGAAGAAATCTTGAAGAAGCAATATCTTGAAAAGGAAGAACAACATCAACTTGAGGTAAATATCTTGAAAGGTAAATTAGAAGAAAAGGATAAGCTTTTACGATTTCAAGATAGCTCTAAAGTCTTGGATGATATTCTTAGTAGTCAAAGGTCTCCTACTATAAAGACTGGTCTTGGTTTTCATGAATCGATTGAAGGTGAATCTAGTTCACAAGGTGAAGCAAGGAACTCTAAAGAGAAATCTAAAGTGATCAAAGAAGAAATGAAAGATCCATCGCATCATCAAGAGATTCCTCAAAGAAAATCCTTTACTCCTCCTATGTATAATGTTGAATGTTATGTATGTCATAATCTTGGACATGTTGCAGCTAGATGTAGAAGAAGAAGGGTTCAAGATCATTATGCAAAAAGGTCATCTCAATCAAGGTACTTTTATGGATATTGCTTTGCTTGCAATATGTATGGTCATAAGGCTACTGACTGCTACAGAAGGAATATGAAACATGTAAGATGCTATGCATGTAA
>APFE030967078.1:2027-12304 GCA_000404065.3 Pinus taeda
GCTAGAGGGTTATTTTTCTGTTCATGAATTTTCAAGTCGGGAAAAGATTGTTTTCGCTCTTCTCAAAGCAGCCCCCACGTCAAGCATTGGTGGGAAACCTACTGTGAGCAGAAGGATGAAAGTACAGGCTCACTATTTTCAGCCACACCCACTTGGGATTCATTCCGAAATGCCGTCAGGGAGCAATACTACCCTGTCAAAAGCTATGAGGACAAATACATCAAATGGACTACACTGCAGCAGGGACAGGACCAAGATGTGCTAGAGTTCACAAACATTTTTCATACCCTTCGCACACAGTTGGGTATCAAAGATTCTGAGCTGCATCTGGTACTCAAATACCGTGGCTACCTACACAGATACATATGGGAAGAGATGGAGTTCTTGAACATCTCCTCACTAGGCACAACATACCGATACACTGTCAAAATCGAGAAAAAGTTCAAACAGAAGAAGCGAGACTTTGGATCTACAAATCTAAAGCCCAAAGGACAAAGCCAAGGCGAGGTGACCCAAGACAACCCACCGAAGCTGCAAGAAAAGAACAACACCACGAAGCTGAAGAAGGACACAGGAAAGTGGTTTGAGTTCCACAAGAGTTCCACTCATAACACAAGTGAGTGTCGGACCAAGCAGTCGCTGGCGGCTGAGTTGAAGGCTTCTGAATCAGATGCATGTTCCGACCCTAAGCCAGAACCTGACAAGGGGAATGGAAAAGGGAAGCAAATCATTGATGCGGATCCTAGCGCCACTGTTGCCACCACCAAGATCCAGAAAAATGAAACTAAAAATCCAGAGGAAGGGGAGTGTCTTTTCCACTCACAGATGTGGGTGAAGGGTTCACCACTGCAATTCATTATCGACAGTGGTAGCCAAAAGAACCTCATTTCAGCAGAGGTCGTGCAGTGGTTGGGCCTACCAACTACACCACAACCGCAACTATACAGTATCGGGTGGATTCATGAAGGACGAGATCTCAAAGTTCGTAAGCAGTGCCGCCTTCCCTATAGCATCAAACCCTTCACAGACGAGGTATTGTGTGATGTTACACCTTTGGATGTTTGTGATGTACTATTAGGCCAACCATACTTGTGGAGGCGACATGCTGTGTATGAGTTAAGGCCTCGTGCTGTCATTATTTCTTTGGATAATTCATTATAGAAGATACAGAGGTAGCCCCACCTACCGCCACCTCTTTGATTACTGCTAAGAAAGGCAGGAAGCTCATCTCCTAGACTAGGAAATTCATCTGCCTGGTTCACTCCCAAAGTAAGGGGAAGATCGTTGCTACTTCCATGACCCTCGTGAAGGGTTCCTCCACACAGCAGCCGCAACAAAGGGATACGGTCATGACAGAACACAGGAACAAATTCTCCTCACCCAAAGGGGTACCACACAAGTTTCAGGTGGGCGACAAAGTTTGGCTGCATCTGTAGAGAGAATGCCTTACCAGAACCCATCAGAAACTTAGACCATTCAGACATGGTCCTTACACCAGTACCGAGGCTATAGGAAACAATGATTTGTAGCACAACATTCCTCCATTCCTTCGCTTGCACCGAGTGTTCAATGTGGACCATCGTCGACCATGCTTCCCACCATTACTGGACACATCAGAGATTGCAGGACAAGTTCAGCAGATGGAGGAACTCTACGCAATGGGGACCATTGCTTCCTAAGAGGGGAGGAATGATCCAGGTGGATGTTGGTGGCCACCCACCTATCCCATTTGGACCCCCGCAACTATCTCTTTCAGTCTTTCAGTTTCCATAATTGTAGCACAATTTACTATTTTTAGCAGTTTTTTTTCGGGTCCTAAACTTCCGGAGCTGTTTTGAGGCCCTAAATGACGTTTTTTGGGAAATCTGGGGGAAACGTGGGTCCATGGACTGATGTTGCCCTTCCCAACAAGGTATTTCTCGAATAGATATTCCTAACGAGCTATCGTACGCGTCAAAAGGAGATCACATGCCAAAGTTACGACCCTGGGAAATTGATGTACCAATTTACCCAAACGGGGCCCACAGTTTGGCCTTTCATATTCTAGGGTTAGGTTTTGAGATGGGAAGGGTTTTCCATTGTTTCTCAACAATAAATAGGCCTTTGAGCCTCATTGTAACACAGTTCAGAGGCATGTAGCCACCACATCTCTTCTCAGAGATAAGCTACCATCGCCCTGGCTGGTTTATTTCCATTTCTGGTTGTAAGCATATTTCAGTATTTTCCATTAATGAAATGAAGTATTATTTCCACTACATCTTTGTGTATATGGTTATCTCTATATTTTGTTGCGTTCCTGTTTAAGTCCAGATCATTGACCGATGTCTCGAACGTGAGAACCTTATGAAATACAACCTATGGAACATTGCATCTGGGGGCCCCTTTTTCTTATCGCAATCATAATCCCGCATCTGGCATTGAATACACTTTCCCTTAAGTTTTTCCGCTAAGAAGTTGCAATCGCCAATATGCAGGATGATGTCATATTTGCCACATGTCACCTTGTGAATGGTGACATGTGTCACGTGGAAATGGCCCCATAAGACCCATGAAAATGTTGAAACTGAGTGACACATGTCCGCATGCCACGTCAGCATCCCTACTGCCACATGCCCTCCTACAGCCACTTGTCCTCCGTACTGCCACTTGTCCTTCGTATTGCCACATCATTGGTGATGTCAACTGCCATGTCTACTATGAGGACCAATCAGAGGTCACCACATGGCCCCCCTGGAGGAGAGAGGAAAATACCTACCTGACCCTATTTTTCCATGCTTTTCCTTTGTATTTGGTTTTCCCACCCCCCGGCGATGTACCAATTTATCGTGATATCAGTGGTTTGTACATCTTTTTAAGTTGAAACCTCCGCAATGCACTGATCACCGATCGCCAATGCCACATGGAGGAGAGAGAAAGGGGGTATCGTATCCCTATTTTGTCTGCCTCTCCTGTGTTAAACTGTTTTAATCCTCCCCAGGCAATACAACATTATATCGTAGATCGACCCCTGCGAGTTCTTGGAGTATGTAGTGACTGCGTGCCTGCGATGACAGTTGATTTGCAGGATTGAAATATTAGCCTTCAGTGTCAAGAACTGTTGATAAACCTTAAGTGTGAACCCTACGAATCTGCCAATAACCAATTGCCAATTGCGATTTTCCCTCCATACTTAGCCATTTTTTGGTTTGCTGGGCTTTTCTAAGGTAGACCTTTGAAATGCTTTATCTTTTGCTCCAAGAGTCCATTTTTCGACTTCCATATACTTTTGGAAAGCGTTTTCGAAGAACTACGAAATGGGGAGGGCATGATTGAGCTCTAATATATTCTATGGATTGGGAAAGGGGATCCAAACTTCACTGCACTTGGGCAACTTTGACCATTTGAAACCCACAATGCAGTGAGTGACAACATAGGCTCCAACTAGGGATAGTGCCTTGCTCACAAGGTTCTGAGGACTTGTAAACCAGTGGCATTTCCTTCCATTGGGCATCGAGTTATTCTTAAACAAAATATAATTATGTGAAAAGGACTTTACTGAAAATACACTGAAAAATCAAATAATAATTTCAACATACAGACCAGATATTTACAATGAGTAAGAGACATATATCTCTAATTTTGTAAATAAAATTTTAGAAACTAACCATTTACAGGCAGTTCTAGTAGTTCACCATCCAATTTTTCAAGCATGTAAGTGTTATTTCCTCTTTCTTCTGCAATTGTGAAAGGACCAAACCATAGCAGATCAAAATTCCCATGTTTTCCTTTGCCTTCTCATCTGACACCCCACATGAGAACTACATCTCCTTGCTGAAGAGGTTTGTCGTTAGACTTCTTGTCAAACATAGGTTTCATCCTTTGTTGGTAGTTTAATAATTTGGTCCCTACCTACTCTCTGTTCTCGTGAATCTCCACCAACTGATTTATTCTTCTAGTCAAGGCACTAGGCTCTTCCTTGGCTTCTTACAGAAACTTAGCTACTGGAATTACTAATTGGATAGGGAAGAAAAAAACCTTGCCATATACTAGCTCAAAAGGAGCTTTCCCAGTGGATATTTTGGGAATTACACGGTTAGCCCATAGAGAAAAATTTAGTTGAGTGTCCCAGTTCCTTTAATTTTCAATGATGGTCTTCTTTTGAACTCTCACCACAATTTTATTAGAAGACTTAGCCAAGTCATTCCCTTGAGGGTAGTATGTAGTGGAGTGTCCAACAATGATGTTTAATTTGTGGTAGAAGTTGGTGAACTTGGCAGATTTGAAGACCTATGCATTATTAGTGATGATTTTAAAAGGACACCCAAAGCGAGACAATACGTTGTCCTCCATGAATTTTATCATTACTGAATCAATAACATTCCTAGCTGGGATAGCCCCTACCCAATTGGTGAAATAGTTAGTGGCTGTTAAAATCCATTTGTGTTGGCTGCTAGAAGGTGGTTGATTTCTCTGATGAATTCTAATCTCCACTATCTAAAGGGCTCCTCTACATGCACAGGAATCAGGGGGGGAGGAGAAAACTTTTGTCTTTCAGCAAATAGTTGACATCTTTAGCATGACCTGACCTTAGAATAAACATCTCCAAATAGCGTGGGCCAGTAAAATCCTACCTTGAGGATTTTGTGTGTTGTTTTCTTCCAACTATAGTGTCCTCCATAGACTCCCCCATAGAAATCTTCTGTCACTTCATGGGTTTCTTCCTCAAGAAAACATAGCAATAATACCTGCACCGAGTCCTTCTAGTAGATAAGTAATTTAGATATAATGTATTTCTATGCCTGCGATCTCAGACAATGGTATTTTGATCTATCAAGTACTAATAGGAATCTTAGAAACAAGGGTAATGAACAATGTTCTTATACCTAGGTGATCCCTCATACTTGGCATAGATATTCTATTTAGCCATTTTAATTATGCTCTATTCATCCTCTTGACTGCCCTCCTCTATGACCAGGCTTATCCCTAGAGCTTGGCATTTGGATTTAGACAAAATCTTGGTCAACCCCTGGCCTTTGATGAGCTTGGTAGGCTTTATTTCTAGTTCATATTCCTATATTTTAACTATCCATCTTCCCCTCTTTCCTTCGTTGTCTCCTTGCACCAAAATGTCTTTAACTGTAGTCGTTGGGACAAATGTTGTGATTTCAGATTGTAGTACATACGTATAGAATGACTTCAGCACCTTGACTAGTGCATAAGCTTGTTTCTCCAATACATCTTACTTCAGCTCAACGTCCCTTAGGAACTGCAAAGAAATGCAATGGGTTGCTCATAACCTTATTTATTTTTATGTAACAACACAACAACAATGCTATGTGGAGAGGTGAAAGAAAATATGTAGAAGGGCACTGAATAATTAGGGCTGACTAGCACTGGGGCCTTAGCGAAAGCTTCTTTGATCCTTGTGAAATAATCACGAGGGATGAAGCTCCACTTAACTTCGTTCTCCTTCTTGAGCATATCTGTGATACCTTTAACTATCTCAGCATATTTGGGTATGAATCGCCTTAAGAAATTTATCCTCCCAAAAAAGCCTTGGACTTCTTTCTTGTTTCTAGGCAGTGGAATAAGGCTGATGGCTTTGACTCATTCAGGATCAATCTTTACTCCTTCTTAAGCTACTATGTGTCCAAGTAGCTTCCCCTCACTTAGGGCGAAATGAGATTTCTTCGGGTTTAGATAGAGGCCATACCTTCTTCACTTCTTGAAAGTGAGTTTTAAATGGAGGATATGCTCTTCATTAGTCTTAGAAAAGACTGTGATGTCATTTAAGTAGGCTACCACAAATTTATCTTGATCTCCCATGAAATCTATGTCCATTTACTCTGAAATGTGGCCCCTGCATTTATTAACCCGAATGACATTCTTGCATACATGAATGTTCCCCATGGGGTGGTGAAAGAAATCTTTCTTTGGTCTACAGGGTGGACCGCCACTTGGTTATATCATGAGAATCTATCCATCATGGACATTATGGCTACACCTACTACCTTCTGCAATATATTATCCATTTTGGGCAGAGGATAGTTATCGTTTAGAGGCACCCTGTTTAAATTTCGGAAGTCCAAACATAGCCTTATCCCTACGCTCTTTTTACGGACAGGGACCATATTAGCTACCCACTCAAAGTATCTTAGAGGGACTATGATCTTGGCCTATAGCTACTTCCTTACCTCCTTTTCAGTGGATGGGAGTAAGAGTGGGTTTATTTGTCTGAGTTTATGTTTGCATGCATTTATCCCACCCTTCAAAGGAATTTTATGTTGAATAATATTTGTATCAAACAATTTCAAATCATCATAAGACCAAGCAAATACATCTTTTTAAGTTTTGAATAGATCTAAATACCTCTATTTGTATTGCAAGGGTATTCCTTTGAACAACTTGATCATCTGGGGCTCCTCCTCTGATTCGATGTTGCATTCTTCTACATGCTCATCCTTCTTTGGGGCCATTTTTTTGGTTGCTATTTCATCTTTATTGAAAAGTCTTTTAAGTGGGACAAGTCCATGAGGGATGGTGTTCCCTTTTAGTTGCAATTTTTTTGCCCAACCACTGTGTCTTTCAACGGAGTGGCTTCTTGTTCTTGTTGTTCTTCTTGTTTATCAATGGTGGAGTGCGAAATCTCCCCATTGAATTCTATGAATCTTTTGACCTACTCGTCATCTTCGAATACCTGCCAATGTTTGAGATTATCAGGTATTGAAGGCTTGTGTCTGACTTTTATCTCATATCTGAGGAGTGGATTATGTGGGGGCCTAAAAGTGCTTGCAGCTACCACAAGAGAGCCAGCCATCTTGTTTTCTTTCCTGGGAAGAAATTGGATGTTAAAGGCCAGGAAGAAATTTTTGATTAAGTCCCACACTTCATTTCAGTACATCCTCAACCTGGGGTGTTTGGCCTGGAATTGATTTCTAATATGCTTTACGACCAGTTCTGAATCTCCATAGACTCTAAGGCATTCAATATTCATATTTTTTGTTGTTTGTATCCCAAGGATCAATGCTTCGTATTCTGCCATATTTTTGGTCACTTCGGACTCTATTTTGAATGAGAAGGGTATCAGGCTTCCCTCTGGAGATACCAACAATATTCCAGCTCCATTTCCATATTTTTAATTTTCTCCATCGAAGTATAATTTCCATACTTCATTTTCATTTAAATGTTGGTATTTCAACTGCCTTGTCAGGTGCCCTGATGCTTCTTCTAAGATGTTCTCATCTTCTTCTAAGAATAGGAAAGAGATGTCACTGTCTTTCCCATGCACTGGGGATTTTTCTTAGCCTTTAGCTAGGGTCATGGTTTTCACAAACTGATATTCTCTGTACAACCTTCTTTTTCCACCTCCAAAAGTGGGAATGGTGGCATAAGTCAGATCTAGTTTGATAGAGCCACTTACCTTGGAACCCCAATATCTGGATAAGAGAATTCCAAAAGGAGGAGGTATGTCAGCCACCACTATATCCATTACCACGCTTTTCACCGGGATCTGAGTCAATTTTACCACCAGATCCTTTATCATGTCTAAGCACTTGAATCTCTTGGAGTATTAGGTGTGGAGCGTGATTATCTTATGTATTCAAAGGTATCACTACATTGGAACCCAGTTCGAAATGGGATAGCAATGCTGCTCGTAAAATATTCGTTTTAAGGGGGTCCACGGGGGGCGGCTGCGACCTTTTGGGAGCCCCCCCTTGGCGGGGGGATTGGGGGTAGCGCCCACGAAGCTAACAATAGATGTAAAATGGCTATGTAAAATGTTGTAATTTCGTAGTCAATTTGGTTCGTTCACTAGGTGGAGATCTCACATTAGAAGTTATGTTTAATTCAGGGTTTTTTGCCCTAGAAGGCAACCCCTCACTATATATGAGGGAATTGTATTGCATCTATGTAGATTTGTATTTTGAGTGAGAAATATAGAGGAGATTGAGAGAAAAGAGGGTCTTACAGTGGACATACTGTAGGTTGTATCTCTTCAATTTGCTGGATAATATAAATTGAAGGACTAGTTGTTTCTCTGTGGACATAGCCCAAACTGGGTGAACCATGTATATTTATGTCTCTCTTGTTTTATGCATTTTTTGTGTTTATATTTCTGCAATATTTTATGTGTTCCATTGCTGTGTAATATATAATTTTCTAACAATTGGTATCAGAGCCGAAGGTCTATTTGGCTGAAAAACTAGTAGGAGAGAAGGGTTCCTGGTTCGAGTGGGAGCAACAATGAAAGATGGTAGGTTTAGGGTCGAAAAATTCAATGGAAAAAACTACCAGCTGTGGAAGATGCAAATGGAAGATTATTTGTATTAGAGAGATCCATACCAACAATAGAGTGGAAAGACAAAAAGGTCGACGAGTATGGCAGACACAGAATGGGATATTCTCGACAGAAAGGCACTTGGAAAAATACGGCTGTGCCTAGCAGCATCGGTAGCGTTTAATATTTCAAAGGAAACGAAAACAAAGGGTTTAATGTTGACATTGGCCAAACTATATGAAAAACCCTCGGCCTTAAATAAGGTATTTCTTATGAAGCGTTTATTTAATATGAAGATGTCAAAAGGTGGATCTGTTGTTGATTATTTAAATGAATTTAATACAGTTAAATTCAGTTAAGTTTTGTAGGGGTAACTTTTGATGATGAAGTTAGCGCATTGTTATTTCTGTGCTCATTGCTAGAAAGTTGGAATGGTTTAGTTATGGCCATTAGTAACTTTGTCTCTGGATCTAGTACTTTAAAGTTTGATGATGTTTTTGGTGCAATCCTTAGCGAGGAAATGCGACAGAAAAGCTCCGGTGAGACATCAGGTAATGCTTTGACTGCAGAGACTAGGGGAAGAAAAATGGAAAGAGGAAAGAGCTCAGGATATCACAATAAGTCAAGAAAAGGTAGATCCAAGTCCAGATCAGAGATAGTGTGTTGGAAATGCGGGAAGAAAGGACACTTGAAGAAAGACTAGGGAAAAGAAGGAGACGCGTAGCAAGAAAACAATCATGAAGCGAATGTGACAGGTGATGTGTTGCAAGATGCTTTGATTCTTTCTTTAGAAAATATTATTGATGCCTGGGTGGTAGATTCAGGGGCCTTATTCCATGCCACACCTGATAGGAAACATTTTCATGATTATGTTCAAGGAGATTTTGGACAAGTTCGATTGGGTGATGATAAACCCTATAAAATTGTTGGAATGGGCATAGTTTTCATAAAACAGTAGAATGGAAATCAATGGTTATTAAAGGAGGTAAGGCATGTCCCAGATTTTAAGAAAAATCTGATTTCAACAGGGAAATTGGGAGGTGAAGGCTGTGTGTCTACTTTTATAGATAAAACTTGGAAGGTAACAAAAGGATCCCTGGTAATAGCAAAAGGAGAAAAGGTTGGTACATTGTATTTATGGAATGGTATTTCTAATTTTGTTAATTCTTTAACCTCTACAGGAGAATATATGGCATTGTGGCATCATATGCTCGGGCACATGAGTGAGAAGGGGATGCAGATTCTTCACTCAAGAATTTTTTTGCCAATTTGAAGCATGTTGATTTAAAATTTTGTGAGAATTGTGTTTATGGAAAACAGAAGAGAGTCAGATTCCTCAGAGTTGGGAAAGAAAAGTAGAGTAAAAAATTAGAGCTTGTGCATACAGATGTATGGGGACCTGCTTAGGTATCATCTCTTGGTGAATCTCGATATTATGTTACTTTTATTGATAATGCAAATAGAAAAACTTAGATTTATTGTATTCGAAATAAATCTGATGTATTTGATACTTTCAAGAAATGGAAAGATTTGGTTGAAAATGGGACATGAAAAAGGTTGATGTGTCTCAGCTCATACAATGGAGGTGAATATTGCAGCAAAGAGTTTGATAGGTATTGTTTTGAGAATGGAATTCATAGAGAGAAGACAGTTCCACGAACACCACAAGAAAATGGTGTGTCAGAAAGGATGAACAGGGAAATCATGGAGTGTGCAAGGTGCATGAGATTGCATGTACGATTTCCTTTACAATTTTGGGCAGATGCTGTAGATATTGTTGTTTATCTAATAAATAGAGGGCCTTAAAGTTCCTTGGATGGTGGTATTCCAGAGGAGGCATGGACAGGTAAAAAGGTAAACTACTCCTTTTTAAATACTTTTGGTTGTGAAGCCTTTGTCCATGTTAATAAAGAAAATAGAACAAAGCTTGAGGAAAAATCAAAGAAATGTACCTTTATTGGATATGGTGTTAATGATTTTGGTTATCGCTTATATGATTATGAAAATCACAAAATCATTA
>APFE030967078.1:12811-27953 GCA_000404065.3 Pinus taeda
AACGATACTTTCCTTCATTATATTATGTATTGTTTACTGATTCTGGTGAACCAGAATATTACGAAGAAGCAGTACAGGTAGAAACCAGGAAGAACTGGGAGCAAGCCATGAAAGAAGAGATGGACTCCTTAGCACATAACCAGACTTGGGACTTAGTTAGGTTGCCTGTAGGTAAAGCAACATTGCAGAATAAATGGGTTTACAAGTTGAAGGAAGAAGATGGAGGTAGAAAAATGTATAAAGAAAGACTTGTGGTGAAAGGGTTTGCACAAAAGAAGGGTATAGATTTTGATGAGATATTTTCTCCTGTTGTTAAAATGACTTCAATCAGAACTATTTTAAGTCTAATAGTAGTTGAAGATTTGCATCTTGAGCAGTTAGATATAAAGACAACCTTTTTCCATGGGGATATGGAGGAAGAGATATATATGAAACAACCACAAGGATATGAGGTAAAAGGGAAGGAGAAACTAGTGTGCAGGTTGAAGAAGAGCTTGTATGGTTTGAAACAGGCTCCAAGGCAGTGGCATCTAAAATTTGACAGGTTTATGTTTGAACAAGGTTATACTATATGTCGCTCTGATCATTGTGTTTATCTCAAAAGGCAAAATGATGGCAGCTATATTATATTGTTATTGTATGTAGATGACATGCTTGTTGCAAGTTCTAACATGTAGGAAATAAATGTGCTCAAAAGAAAATTGGAAAACGCATTTGTAATGAAAGATTTGGGTGCTGCAAAACAAATCCTTGGTATGAGAATAACTAGAGACAAGAAGAATCACAAATTAACATTGTCTCAAATTAAGTACATAGAAAAGGTGTTGAAAAGGTTTAATATGTAGAATGCAAAACGAGTTAGTATACCTTTGGCTAGCCATTTCAAATTAAATAAGGAGGAGTGTTCCAAGACTCAGGAAGAAATGGCTCATATGTCTAAAGTTTCATATGCATCAGCAGTTAGAAGCTTAAATAGTCTCCACAAGGCTTGATATTGCACATGTAGTGGGGGTTGTAAGCAAGTACATGAACAATCTAGGAAAAGAACATTGGATGGCGGTGAAGTGGATTTTCAGGTATTTGAGAGGTACCACAAATCAAGCATTATGCTTTGATGGTTCAAGCATTGCTCTACAGGGATATGTTGATGCAGATATGGCGGGTGATACAGATAACAGGAGGAGCACAATAGGGCATGTGTTTACTGTAGGTGGAACAACTGGTAGTTGGGTCTCGAAACTGCAAAGTGTTGTTGTACTCTCAACAACAGAAGCAGAGTATGTTGCTACTATAGAGGCTAGTAAAGAAATGATTTGGTTACAAAGGTTTTTGGATGAATTGGGTAAGAAGCAGGAGTTGGGTAGGTTATACAGTGACAACTAGAGTGCCATACATCTTGAAAAAAAACTCTGCATTTCATTCCAAGACTAAACACATACAACTCAAGTACCATTTCATACTGTCGGCATTGGAAGATGGACAGTTGAAGCTGGAAAAGATACACACCACCTAGAACATTGCAGATATGTTAACAAAAGTTGTAACCAGGGAGAAACTGAGAATCTGATCAGTTTCAATTGGTCTTCAAGTATGATGAAGAAGATGAGAAACAATCAGGTCCAAAGTGGAGCCATTATTCAACAAATGAAGTAGTAGTGGAGTTGCTATAATCAGTCTCCAAGAGGGAGATTGTTGGGCGTGGAGCCTGATTATCTTCTGTATTCAAAGGTATCGCTACATTGGATCCCAGTTCAAAATGGGGCAGCAACGCCGCCCATAAAATATTCGTTGTAGGGGGGGTCTAGGGGGGGTGGTGGCTGCAACCTTTTGGGAGGCCCCCTTTGGCAGGGGGATTGGGGGTAGTGCCCCTAAAGCTAAGAATATATGTAAAATGGCCTTGTAAAATGTTGTAATTTCATAGTCAATTTGGGCCATTCATTAGGCGGAGATCTGATGGTAGAAGTTAAGTTTAATATAGGGTTTTTTGCCCTAGAAGGCAACCCCTTGCTATATATGAGGGAATTGTATTGCATCTATGTATATTTGTATTCTAAGTGAGGAAGAGAGAGGAGATTGAGAGCAAAGAGGGACTTACAGTGGATATGCTATAGGTTGTATCTCTTCAGTTTGCTGGATAATATAAATCAAAGGACTGGTTGTTTCTCCATGGACATAGCCCAAATTGGGTGAACCACATATATCTATGTCTCTTTTGTTTTATGCATTTTCTATGTTTATATTTCTGCAATATTTTATGTGTTCCATTGCTCTGTAATATGTAATTTTCTAACATGGAGTCAAAGGAGTACAAGTATTTCTATGGTTTGGTGATGTCCAAAACTAGCTGTTCCATTACTAATAATGGCATGAGGTTATTTGAAGCTCCTGAATCGAGCATGCAATTATGTAGCAAAAGGTCATGGATCACCAAAGTCACATAGAAAGATGCGGTAGAAGAATCCAACTCTTCCACATGCGGCCCAAAAATGACCATTGGCCTTTCCTCTTGCATATTAAAACTATCATGGGCTGCTGCTGAGATAGAGGGATCCATAAATTGAGAGACCTAAGCTTTATAAATACGCTGATTTAGAATCTCAATTAGGGGGATAGGAATTTTTACCTTCTCAAGCCCCTTCTGGAGATTGAATGCAAGTTGGACCTTTTCTATACCTCTTGGCTTTGTTCCTTCTTCCTTACCACTAGCAGTTTTTGGTAGAAAATGTGTCTCTTTTTCTATGTGCCCCTCTGAACTAGTTCTTTCCTCATTAGAAGAGACTTTTATCTTGGAAGGGTCATCATTCAACTTACCCATCCCTTTATTGAGAACTAGGGGAACAAATTGGGGAGTAACTTCCCTTTGTTGTTTTGGTTCTCAATTCCTCTTCTTTGAAGATCTTAGATCATACTTACGTTGTGCTTGTCCTTGCATGAACTCTGCAAACTATTTGCAATAATAATCCATATCTTCCTCTTCTGTTGTTCCTTCTCTATCATGGTTGGCCTCCTAGTGAGCCATATTCTCATATTCTTCTTTAGTAAAATCAGAGTACATATTTTATTGCATCTCTTGTGCATCTGATGATTGTTCATCGAGACCATCTTCCAAGTACAAAGGATGAGGGATTTGACCAAGGTGTTCCTTTATTTCCCTCAGAAGTAGTTGCAATGGATGCCTTCTATATTGAGGGTTATAGCCCCAATTGTTGACTTGAGAATTCTGTTTGGAAATGTTCTTGTTCTTAATTTCAAGCTTTCCAACCTTTTGTGTTAAAATCCTGACAAGTTTCTCTAGCTCATCCCACTCCAGGTCTGATGATTCTCCATCTTGACCAGAGGAGGATACCTCCTCTTTCCATCTTTTGGGTTTTGTAATTTCTTGCTTTACACTTGACTTTCCTGTTGAGACCAGATTGTCTTCCACTTCAATAGCATCGGTTTGAATTTGGTCTAGAGTGAGAGACTTCCTTTCTCTTAGGGAAAAACCAACGTCAAACTTAAAAGATCCTAGTAAAACCACACGATCTAGATTTTGAGAAGGATTTACGTCAGCAGACAGGTTATTTGACTGCTTATTGAATATTTTGATAAATTCTGAAGTATCCTCCTTTGGATTTTTCCTTAGGGCATTAAAATTAGTGAGGAGGTACTCATGATCCCTCTTTTCTCTCAATTTCTGGGTAAAAGAATTTTCAAGCTCCTCCTAGGTAGTGATGGAGGCATTGGGTAGATCATTGAGCCTTTTTTTGGCTTCTCCCTCGAGAGTTTGTAAAAAACGTCTCATGACCACATCCAGCTGATCCACATCTAGGATGTGAGCAAAAGAACTGAAGGCTTCAATGTGACTCTTTGTAGTGTTATCATCTTCCCCATTGAACCTAGGCAAGTTCTTTAGGTAGTTCTTGGGCATTGCACTCAGAGGTTGAGGTAAATTAAGAGGTGCATATTTATTTAGCAAAAAGCCTAGAAGAGCCATCTTGTTATATATCTGACCTGCAAATATATGAAAATAGAAATATACCCAAAAATAACAAGATCTGAATATAGATCAATGCTTCTCTTTATTAATCAAACCCTTAAGGTAGGGCAACACCATACATTCACTCCTTAAGGAAGGAGAACACTCCATAAGCCATATTCCTGTTCATACAATATTCCTTGGCATCTCTCAATGGGGAGTCTCTAGCCTCTATATAGGCCTCGTACATACAATACGATGGGTCATCACCATGATTCCCTCAATACCATCTATCTAATACCATGGGCTTATTACATTATTGCTAACTACTTGTGGTCCCTTACATGATACAGTTTAACCACCTTATTTATTACTATGGTCCATCCCATTAATACATTATTCCCTTGGGTAACTCCCTCTGTACCCCATACTATCCCTCGTAGGTATACTATATTCCACCCCCCTTAAACATGGCTCATCCCTGAAACATAAGAAGAACACAAATAATAAGATCTACTTAAAAGAGTAGTCCACTGGTACCATGCACGTGCATCTAGCCATCCCAGAGAAAGGTGAACCTTTGATTTAGCTGGTGCCTCGATCGCTTGAGATCGAAGTTGACCTTGGTAGCTCTTCTGCATTGCTGTGTTGTGGGTGGAACGTTGACCCTCTCTATCTGTCATGTGGGGGTTGTTGTTCTTGTTGTTGATTCGTTGCCATCTTATTGGTTGTTTTCTTGCGGGGTGATGTGGGTGGTGATATGCTGAAGTTTTAACCAACAGTGTATCTTTCTTTAATTCACCACCTAATGGAGCCTGATTGGTATCTGGTGCATGTTGTGGTCCCTACTGTTGTTTCTTATCTTCCAATATTACTTCAACGACGGATTCCTCATCTGATATATCTGCCCCTGTAACATTTTCTGCTTCAGCCTCCTTGGACTCTACATATTTTTCTCGTAATTGGTTTGATGTTTGTGTTTGGTTGTCAACCATCAAGGGTTCATCATCTGATGTGTTAGTCCCTGGAACATCTTCTACTTCAGTCTCCTTGGACTCTACCTGTTTATTTATTGAAATATCCTGTAATGTAATTTTCTTCTTTTTATACCAAAGCTTTAGGAATTTCTTCTGCACATTAATACTGATAGTACCCACCGATTCCATCCAAGGGTATGCAAAAACAACATCCACATTAGCCATATATGAAGCATAAAAATCAGAATGCAATACATACTTGTCCATCGAAACTTTCAAATCTTTATAAACTTGCACCTCCTGATTATTAACTTGTGTGTGCTCCATTTGTTTTGCTGGAACTTGCAATTTTTTGCCAAATTGACATCTATAAGATTTTGCTTGCAACTAGGATTTATAGACACAATGATCTTCTCCTTCTGAATATATTCATGAACCTGTAATAAGAAAATACCAGTAGAAAATAACCCTACATGTTTCTCATTATCTTGTTTTCTAGCATGAGACCATCTGTCTAAAAGGAAAATTTCAAATTCTTCATTGGGCAGGTTGGAACACTTCTTTTTGTTAAGTAATTCCCACTATGTGGCCGCTTCATCTTTAAAAATAGCCACTGCCCAACATTTCCAATGTTTTTCCCATAATGACTTTCGTTCTTTTTTGTATTCTTCAATAGTAGGACCATTATCTTTTCTTGTAAAATATAGAACCGCCATGAAGAGGATTTTGAAAAAACTCACTAGGCGAAAATTTGAAATGGCCACAATTTAGTCAATATTTCTCATAATCCTTATTATAACTTATTTTCAGAAATGGCACAACCATTCTGGATCTTCCCATATGATAGAAATCCCGATTTAGGCACTGGAAATTTAGATTCACACTACAGTTGTCCAGCCGTCACAAAAATTAATGAAAAAGCGTTGCTTTTAAATCAGCGATATCTCCCTCATCTAGACTCCGATTCGACTGATTTTTTTTTGAATTTGGTTTTTTTTTTTTGCAAATAATTCAGGCCTGCAATTAGATTATGCAAATATTGCCCCAAAATGTACAGATCTGATTTGAAAACTCGCCGCCCCAAAAAATGTCTACAACATAACTAATTTTTAAATCAGTGATATCTCCCTCATCTGGACTCCGATTCGGCCGATTTTATTTTTATTTTTTTTTTATTTATTTTATAATTTTTATTTTTCTTTATTATTTTCTATTTATTATTTATTATATTAATTATTATTTATTATATTATTATTATTATTATTTTAAATTGGGTATTTTTTTTGCAAGGAACCTAGATCTACAATTATATTTTGCAATTTTTTCACCAGAACGTACATATATGATCTGCAAACTCGCCACCCCAAAGAGTTTCTGCAAAAAAAGAAAAAATCTCTGCTTTGCCCAAGAAGGTGCTCTAATATCACTTGTTATAGATCTAACCTGAAAACTATATGAAAATATAAATATACCCAGAAATAATAAGATAGAAATAGATAGAAATGCTTTTTTATTGATCAAAGCCTTAAGGTAGGGCAACACCATACATTCACTCCTTAAGGAAGGAGAACACTCCACAAGCCATATGCCTATTCATACAATAATCCTTGACATCTCTCAATGGGGAGTCTTCAGCCTCTATATAAGCCTCATACATACAATACCATGGGTCATTACCATGGTTCCCTCAATACCATCTATCTAATACCATGGGCTTATTATATTATTGCTAACTACTTGTGGTCCCTTACATGATGTGGTTTAACCACCTTATTTATTACTATGGCCCATCCCATTAATACATTATTCCCTTGGGTACCTCCCCCTATACCCCATACTACCACCCTAGGTATACTACACATTTGGATTGGTGGAGGGGGATTAAAGTTTTCTTGAGGAATTGGGGTCAAGGCCACAGTGGTTGGAGGAGACGTATGGTATATCAGGGCCTTAGGAGTAAGTCCTGAGTAGTGGGTCGCAGTGGGTTGAGAATTGGAGGCAGAGGTGGCAAAGGCTGATGAGATGGTAGTACAAGCCGGGGGAGTTTTCTCTTTCCTGACTTTTTTGGAAAATAACTTTTCTGGATCAGATACAAATGGGGCTTTCTTTTGGGATGTCTCTGAGCGAGTATGAGGCCTTTTATAAGCTAGGGTTATGAATGATAATGAGGGGGGTGTGGATTTTTGAAGGTGATATGAATGCAATCATAACAGACTCCGCTCACCTACACGAAGGGTGTTCAATTTGTCGTATCCTGGGGGGAAAATCCTTCAATAAGATCCCTAAAAACAATGCCAAAATATGTTGTCTCTCCCAAAGACAACCTTGGATTTCTTACAAGACCAGTGCCTGGGCACATCTAAATTCTATGTATCTCATATGATCCTTAAGAAACTGAAGGCATCATATGCATCTTCTAAACACAGTAATTACAAATATAAAAATATACACATAACAACAGGGGTTGGTTCCTTCATCGAAGGATATAAGTAATGTATTTCTGGTATCCTTTCACATATACAAATCACAAGAATAAGGCAAAACACAAGTGGAGGCCGAGTAATCAAGTACTTACAGTGTAATCAGATTTTGCAGAATAATGAAAGAAGAGAAAGAGAATAATAAATCATCACATAGAGCTTGAAACTTCAAGATTTATGTACTTATCTGAGCTAAAGATAAACATATGGATGTAAGAAGAGTGAATTCTATGATTTTAGGAAGCTCACATTTAAATATATAATCTTAGACTTGCATACAGGGATATGTATTAACTAGTTAACACCAATGAATATGTAAGAATATAAGATATATTTCTGGTAGCTACAATTGCTTGAAATCAGAGAGGAAGTGTGAACATAATGGAAGTTTAACAAAGGAACAACATAGTACAATACTCAAACATGGGAATCACCATTGCTTCATTCATATTAAGAAAGATGTAGATCTGGAATCCATACAACTTTAGGAGCAAATACAAATTTTTCCTAGAATTTAGAACCTTTCTTCAATGTTTCTTCCTCCCTTTTATAATGACAGAGAGGGTAAGAAAATCAGTTACAAAAATATCTTCAGGTGGAAATTTACAGCTGTTTGTATGAATGGTTGTCTCAGCCTAAATCCTCTAGCTATTACAGTAGGGAGATTCATTTCTTGAAAGCAAAAAATAATAACAATAAAGTGATCAAAACAATAAAACAAAATTAATCCATCACAACTGAAATGATTGTTTCTGGAAATATCTTCATGCCACTCCTCTTTTTTGGCCTTTGGTCCTGGTGTGTTCCTGCTAAGTCATGGTTAATCCTCTCTCGATTGGTTTCGAGTCACTCTCAATCTTTAACAGCCTCGGAAACAACTACCAACTCATATTCTTTTTTAACTTTATGTTAGATAATATCGGTGCTCTGAAGAGTCTGGTGTCGCTTTTCATGGGGGGTGTAGGAGCCTTTCGAACACTGGCCTTTTAACATAGGAACATCGTGAAACAGGAAAAAGTGATGAGTCAAGGTATTGCAACAAGGATGTTGCAACTCTCGTGCTACCAACTTTACTTTTCAACCTGGGGTTCATACAAAATTGGAGGTGACAGTGCTATATGCACAAGTAAAAGTGAAGGTCTTGCCTATTGTCATTGTTCATCTGGCAAGAGACCCTTGGGGGTTCTAAGCCAAACTTATATAGGGTTAGAAGAAGCTTGATTCCTTGATGTAAGAAGAGAAAATCTATTCTAAGAGAGAGCTACTCTATTGCAGTATTGAAGAGAACAACATGTAATGCTAACTCACAACATAACCTAATTAACCAATTAAACAGCTATGCTAAGTAGAATTTCTAAATCAATCACTAAACTAATTCTGCCATCTAAGTTGTGGAAGTAAAGAGCATCAAAACTAGAAAAAGGTGCAAGAAAGGAAACTAAGCTAAATCTATTTTCATGCGGAAAAGTAATCGGAGATCGAAATCAGTGAAAGGATGATGTAATGGAGCAACAATGTATAGGAACCGTTGGGTCGATCAACGAACAGAAGATGAGCAGAGGAGATATTATCGAGGGAGCTTAAGTGAATAAATGGATAGATTGATCAATGAATAGGATGAACAAAAGATGAGTGGTGGGGATCTTTTCACAGGGAATTGAGTTAATAGATGGACTGACAGGATTAACGGAAAATGGAGGGTGAAGATCTTATTGTGGGGAATTGAGTTAATAGATGGATGGATAGGATAAACAGAAAATGGACGACAGAGATATTATCGCGGGAAAAAAACGTGCAGAATGGTGGAGCGGTCTTCGAAGGCGGTAAGCACCTCAAAGACGTAAGCGGAATTATGAAATTTCAAGCGATTAGCCTAACTTGGCGACACGTAGCATGGTAAAACCACTTTTCTCATGTGCTCTCGATTGGATAACAGTCGTGCAAGAATCCACGTGAGATTCCGCGATAGCCATTGGATCAGGCGAGGCTGATCAAAGGTGGATATTGGCCAAGCTAGTTGGCGAGAGGGTGATGCGATAGCCATCAGATTAGGCGAGATAGATCAACAATGGAGATTTGGAGTGCATAAAGTAGGTGGAAGACTCACGCACGATGGCCGTTGGATAAAGTAATGAATCAGACGGTGATTGGTCATGTATGTTGTGGATCAGACAGTAAGGGAATTATGCGTGAAGAAAGTGCTGAAGGAGATTTCAATGAAAACAACAGAAATCGGTGAGGGTGAGGGTAGACCGAGAGTGATGGAAAAGGACGACAGTGAAACGAAACAAGTAACTGCATCAAACAAAAAACTCCAAAGCTCACGCGAGAACTAGAAACTTGTGTTTTTGGGGTTGCTGAAGGGTCTCTTCCTCAAGTCATGGTCCCAGAGGGAGGAGGTGAGGGCGAGACACCTATGGACAACCTTATGGTGATCTTTTTTTCCTAGCTACCTTGATAATTGAAAGAAGGCACAATTGGAAGTAAACTAAAGCACAATTGATATACTCTACACTATTGTAATGGGAATGCAACTACTTAAACAAATGAACAATTAAACCATGAATCATCTACTCTATACTGCTGTAATGGAAATGAAGCTACTTAAGAAAATGAACAATTAAACCATGAATCATCTATGCTATACTATTGTAATGGAAATGCAGCTACTTGAACAAATGAATAAAAAACTAGGAACCTATGCCATCATACATGTACAATAAAGAGGATCTTTGGCTACTAGGGTTGGGCCCTGACCCCAGAGCTTTAGCCCTTTGAGTTAACTCAGTGCTGGCTCAAAACAAAACTCATTCTTATTATCAAAACTGTGAATTACATAACAAACTGTCACAAGTCTTGCAGTTCAGAAATAAAGAAGATTTTTACAATAAAAATTTGAATCCTATTGAGGTCCTAAGCCTCTCTAGTTATACATCTGAAGTCTCCAACAAATTCCTTCAAATTAGGGAGGCTTAACTCCCAAATCAAGATAAATTGGTTTTTTTCACTTTCACTTGCTTGATGACCTTTTAGTCCTCATGATTTGGTTGTTTTCACTCCAAACTGATGGAGGAATATTTGAATGGAGGGGTAGTAAATGAGGAGAATTTACCTCCTATAATTCCTCTCCCTTGTCCCATTCGAGTTTTTACCAAGGTCTTTGCCACAGTTCCTTTCTTTTATCCTTTATTCCTACATTATATGCACATTAGACCACAAAGCAAAATATCCAACTCTAACTCATCTCATAAACAAAATATGATCAAAAGTATGCAATAAGTTGTGAGAATAGTTGGTTTGACTAAGCTAGGAGGTGAATTAAGGCCCATATAATCACCCAATGATGAGGCTCATCATCACACCCCTACTGAAAGTGTTGCTCATCCTCTGAGCAACTTAGTCAATGTCCATGTCCTTCATGACTCTGGTAGCCTCTCTGACATCCGATGCTTCTGCTGTGGTCTCTTCTTCTTGTTCATAAAATCCTACTTTCCTTTCTACTTCTTCTCACTGTCTCTTTTCCTCTTCTTCTTTTCTCCCTTCTAGCATCCCTAGGAGTAGTGGTGGACTGAGTTTTAGGCATATCCAATTGACCTTCAACCTTTGCATTGATTTCTTATACATAAATGTCCTATTCAGTGCCTCTCTCAACCTTTGAGAGGAGTGATATTCTCTAATCTTCAAGCTATGTGGCAGTGTGTTCCATCTCCTTTAGCAGGCATGTATATTATCATCTCTTAGCAGTCTAAACATATCCTCAAAATGTGGAATTGCTTGCTCTTGGGAAACAAGATATCTAGGTGCTAGCCAAGGATCATTTGCAATTAGATTATGGGTGCTAATTAGTTCCATGGGATTTGATTGTTCATCTCTAATGAAGAAAAGGTTCATTTTTCTCTTTGGCCAATATTCTTTTCATCTCTGCAACCCTTGACTTCTCATGGTTCATCAATGATGCCAAATCCATTAATTGTATATCTCCTAGCTCCGCATTAGGATCCAAAATATTCATGTCTGTGAGGGCCATGTTGTGCAAGTAAAACTCAACCATTTTGGCCCTATCCTCTAATGCACTTTGATCACAAAGATCAATAAACTGCCTGCAGTCCTGAGATGGCATGGTGCCCCTTTGTGCTAGTGTTTTAATATGAAATTGCAACAATTGTTCTCTGAGGTAAAGAGCATAGGATTTAGCTAGCATCCTATACTGGATGGCCTCCAAGGAGAGGTTAGTCATATATGCTAGTTGGTTTTCCTTTTCCAACAGTTGTCCTCTCAGCCATGCATTTTCCCTCTCAAGTTGATCTGTCATTATTGCTTCTTTGTCCCTTGGTGTAGGGAAATCTTCAATCTCAATAGGGATTTTTATTGATATTTGTGGCTTCCCTTGTTTGATTCTTGTGCTCTTTCTTGTTATGATATATAGAGGGGTTTGCCTCCTTCTTTTCCCTTTTTTCTTGATTGGTGTGCTGAGAGTAGTGATGGAAGTTGCTGCCTCCCCCTCAGGGACCTCTGGAGACAACCTAGGTGACTCATCCTTTTATTCTTCCCCTTCTATGTCAATGCCTTCTTCCTCTCTGTTTTTCTTATCTTCTTCCTTTTGCTATTCTTTCTCATCTCCATCAGTTTCTTCCTTCATTTCCTCCTCTGTTTCAGCATCATCCTCCTTGTGTTCTATTTCATCATGTTCCTCTATATTAGTTTCTTCTTCATCCATCTCATCCCCATCTAGCTCTGTATCTTCTTTTTCTCTTTTTTCCTTCTCCTCATTGACAAAAGGACTAGCATCATGGGCGAGGGTTTTGATGTCATCCCCTACTGGTAAGTTTATGAAGACTGGCCATGTTATAGGGATCTTGAGGGTTTGGAGGGCCTCCTTAATGAGGATCCTAATCAACCCATGATGAGCCAACTATGCAGAATTCCCTTCTTTTACTTTGCTGCTAGAGTCTATGAGTGATTGCATCAAGAAATAGGGTATGCTGAGTCTTTGGTGAACTATTTTTTCTACCCCAAGTTTGGATTCTTCAATAATTCTAAAATGGTTGCCATAACAAAACTGTATCTATGGAAGGATAGATGAGGTGACAGGGTATGGTGAATGAGGTGAACGGTAATGAATGAGGGTGGTGGATGATGTGGAGGAGATGAGATGGAGTGGAGCAATGGTGGTGGCCTGATGCGGTGGTAGGGAGTGTATAGGATGGTCATCAGGCTTGAACCCCCACAACAATCTCAGGCTGTAGATCTCAATCAAACACCATGAATTCATGGTCAACTATGGGGGGTTGAGCCTGAGTTATAACTTGTGCTCGTTGCTCCCTCACAGAGCACTTTATATTCCTCTTGAACCCAGGTTTACTTAAATCTTGTGCTACTAATCGAAATTTAATATAGGTCAGGGCCCCACCTTACATCACTGTTTTCCGACTCTTGCATTCTCTTTTGACTTATTAAAGAATTTCCCTTTTTCCACCTTTTCATTATAAACCAACTACCTCATACCCTTTAAACTTTTGATCAAATGATGCATATGAGTGAGTGAGAGGGATACTTACCTGTGGTCTCGATGCCATGCTATAGTTGTCGAAGATCATAGAGGATGATGATGGTCATTCTTCTTCCTCCTCTACTGTCTACTAATGGTTTATTGCCTTTTGCAAGTGTCTGTGACTGAAGATCTGATGCTGCTACTGCTACTGTGGAGCTCCTGGATCATCCTAGTGAAGATTTGTAATTGATGATTGATATTCTGTGGGATAGGCTGCCACAAGATTTCCTACAGGATGTCCTATAGCTGATGTCATGTTGCTAGTTGGGGCTGTGAGGATGCTGCAATGAATGGACATAGGGAGTAGGAGTGTGTGTGGATGCAGGGATGATGGTAATGGATGAGGTGATGGGTTAGATAATGTCTAGAATGAATTTTTGGGGACCTAAGCAATCTACCATTCAGGGGATCCTGTAGGAATATAGGGGATCCTGTAGAAAACACAATCTTGACTTTAAATTGAAGCAATGAAGTAAAAAGCAATGGAATTGATGGAGGGATGCATGGTAAGGGGTGGAGGAGATGAATATATGTGAGGCGGGGTTCCCTTTGGATCTTCTCTTTTCTCCTAGATTGTCTTTCTCACCCACATGCAAATAACAATTATGTCTTATTTTTCTCTTTTTTTCTTCTTTTTGAAGAAACACCTTGGCTGCCTCAAAGGGGTTTTCACCCTAGATGTTTTCCCTGGGCACCTCAAGGAAGGTTTTTACCCATGGACCTTCTTATTCTTTGTTCATTTTTTCTCATCCTTGGGCCGCCTCACGAGGTTTTCAACCCAAATATGGGACTTCTGCGCCTCATGGAGGTTTTCACCCGAATCCTTATTCTTTTTTCTCTTTTTTCTTCTTTGACTATGTCTTTAAGAGCTGGATTCATCCTCCTTTGTGGTTGCCTGATTGGCCTGCACCCTTCTTTGATGTATATATGGTGAGTACACACTGAGGGGTGTACTCCCTTCATTTCCTTGTAACTCCAAGCAAAGGCTTCTAGGTTTTCTCTCAACATGTTGCATAACTTTTCCTCTTCTAAAGCATAAAGAGATGGATCAATTTTCAAAGTTTTCTCTAGGATGAATTCTACGGTTTTGACACAGAGTGGGTTGGAATTGGCCAAGCATAAGTCAATTGGATGATTATTCTAGGTTTCACTTACCTCTTCTTCTAATGGTAATGAACTAGGAGTTGGAATTTGGAGTGGGTGTTCAATTAAGTCATCCTCATATTGTTATCCTCCTCCTATGGTTGCTTCCAAAGCATAAAGTTGGGCAGAACAAACCTCATCTTCTTCCTCCTCCTCCAACCATAAAGGTAAATCATGCTCTAGGGAAGGTTGAGCAGGAGGGTATAGGAATAACTATTTGGACAGATTCCCATTCCTTATGGTCATATTCCTAGCTCTGCAACTAATGTAGGAATCAACTATGGCTAACCATGGCCTCCCAAGGATGAGAGGGCAACCAATAAGCTTAGCCTTAGGTTGGAGAACTAGAAAATCTACAGGGTACTCCCAGAAGTCAATGGAGACCATCACATCCTCCACAATTCCTTCAGGGCTGACTGTGGTGTTGAGATTGCAACAAGATGATGGAGCTTAGTGAAAAGAGTCGCCTTCACTAAGTGGGCCCGCAGGCTATTTTTGGCGCAAGTCTATTTTTAGACTATGTCTATTTTTAGACATATGGATCATGTCTATGGATTGCAGGTTGTTGTTTATGGATGATTGATCAAGTTGGGAAAATAGATGGACTTCTATTTTTAGATCACAGCGGAGTGACTGCTCAGTCTAAATATAGAACAGTCAAATATTATTAGCTCATAATAATATTTAGACTATAAACTTTGTCTTATTCTCTTGGAGCACTTCAGGATGAGCTACGGATGTGGTACATGCAGATCCCAGAAGGAAATACGTGGTTACCTATGGGATTACTAATATTTGCATGCAGGACTTCAGTTAGAACTCAAGTGAGTTGAGTTTAGTGGACTGGAGGTGCAGTTGATGGAGTTGTGTTCATTTTAGCTTTGTTAAACTGGTTGTATTTAGTCTAACTGGCAAATAGACTAGAGATGAGTTGGGTGAATTAGTTATTAATTAATTCACAAGTTATTAACTCATTATACAACTAATGAATACATCAGTTAACTCAGTTGCATGTCAGTGCATGTTCAGTTCA
>APFE030967087.1:8369-18630 GCA_000404065.3 Pinus taeda
CGCTTTGGAGTCTGGTAAGATGAGGGGGTAAGCGAAATTGCGAAGTTTGACTGCCTTGTGATACTTCAGATCTAGGAGGGGAAATTGAGAAGCCTTGATGTTTTTGGATGATGGATTGAACTTCAGGGGACTTCGGACTCAAGTGTTATGAAGTATGTTGTAATTGAGCAGTAGTGGTTGATTCCTCTTCGTCTCGTCTGGATACTAGAGATTCAGAATGCGAACGAGATGTCCGAGGAGAGGCGGAGGGTGAATTACTCTTTGAATGGTTTGTAGGTGTTGGCTTACTCACCATTCATAGTGGATGGCCCTCTTTCTAGCGCCAGAAATGTTGAGGCCTCGGAAATTGCTGCCATAACATTGGGGATAACCACCCAGTCCGGACCTTAGTACAGCTCCTTTTCCATTTGGTATGGTGGCTCTGACTCGAGATAACAGGACCAATTTCCCGATAATGAAATAAAAGGGATGGATGGGTGATGAATAGTTTGCTTAAGCGATAGGCGACTAGCTTATTCTATTGACCGAAATAGGGAAACTAATACTAATCCCAGGAACAACTTATTCATTCAGAATGCAACGTTAAATAATCTTTATCTATCTGACAGGCATATAGATGACTCTGTAAAATAAATAAGAGACATTGAATCATTCAAATATTACTTCATGTGAATAGTCACAATGAAGCGATAAATACAAATTATTGCATTCACTATTGATATCATCGATACATATATACGATTGAAAGGGAAGCATGCGATAAACAACCAATAGTGGAATGCATAAGGAATGCTGTGAAAAACACACACACACACATATATATATATATAAGCGATAATAGCAAGAGCGATTTAAACAACAATTCATATAACGAAAATGAGTACAGACGCCGATAATAGTACGATGTGAGCTGAAGATCAATCCGAAATATCAATCGCTATTCAAAATTCCTTCTTCAACACAGAAATGCTTTCAAACAATGACAATAGTGCACATTTGCATAAAAGCCTTCCTTATTAAATTCAGAATAATTGGTCAAGTTTCAGAAAAAAAATATCCCTGAAGTACAATAGTGCAACTTCAGGATTTAAGTCATATACAAAACTTTTACGACCCTTTCTAAATGCATGAAAGGGTCTATAAATACTACTAAGCTAAAAAAATATATGAACAAAATCCTACTAAATTGGTATCAGTAAATGCGGTCTATCTCTCAGGGGCGATCTGGCAGTCGGCGAAGTGAGTCATGCCTCAGGTTGTTTGCCCTTAAACCTAAGCTGGCTTGTCGCAAGCATTGGCTCCACTTCTGGCACTTTGTTGAGGCGCAAACTGAATTGGGCAGCGAAGGTGGCATCCTGAATGTCGGGTATAATATACCCGACAGCATCCGTGAGGCATTTCAAGGCGGCTCTTTAGCTGTATGGCTTGATTAGGAAGAACCAATAAGCATCCCATGTTAAACTGTTAATTCCAGCCATCAATCTTGCGTTTTTCTCCAGCTCCGAGTAGCATGAGTGCTCCAACATATTTGTCGCTGTTAATTGACCTGGAGTACATTGGGAAATCATATTAGATAAATGAAGTGTATTATTTACTAATTCAACCAAATTTCCAGTGGTTGTTTTGCATCTGGAAATTGCTCTTTCTGCCTTCATTAATTGCGATTGCCATTCTATGAATAATATTTCTTTATACGATTCCAGAATTCTAGGTAGATTAGCCGCCTGGCCTACATCGGAATCCTACCATTCTATAAAGTTTGTCAGTGTTTCTTTGGCCTGATCCAACTCGGTCCTTGCTTTGTCTACATTTTCGCTTATAGATGCTACCAACTCGCACAATGGTTCTGCTTGTGTAATCTGCTGACATAGTAGCTTAACTTGATTAATCAATGCCTTATTTAACTGAAGCACTTCCACCTTGAATTCATCTATCTAAGGGAGCTTTTTCATTTGCTCAATTTGAGTGGTCAATTGAGCGATTTTCTCATTTTTTGCTTTCATTGTTCCCTCAGTCGATATTCTCAATTGCTCCAATGCCGCCGATAGTTCCCTTTGTCTTTGGATTACGCCTTCATCAATCCTTTGCTTTTCTTCTTGTAATTGCTTAGTCAGCTAATTATTGTTCTGTTGCTGCACTAGCAATTCTTGTTCCGCCTGCTCTGCCTTCTGCTGAACTTCCGATAACTTCGCCTGTAGCGAAGAGATGTCCTGATCCTTGGCTTTTAACAAATTGCTCACCTCCGATGCTTTATCAATGGTCGCCACCGAATATGCTCTAGCGAACTGTGATAGCTTGGTTAAGTCATTGGAGGGGTCGAATTCCTCTTTCCACACAACATTGCCCGTTACTGTTGATTCAGGGAATAGGGAAGGTTGATCAGCTCTTCTCCTTTTCCTCTGTCGCTTTACAACAGCTTTATGCTTAGGGCTATAAAATACATCCAAAGGGGGAATCTCTTCAATTTGCAAAATGATTTCACCCGATGGATCTTTAGGAATTATCTCTGCTTCTCTTGATTTGGGTAGGCCGTTGGTTTCACCCGAAACCGGTCTCGATGTTGCCTCTTGTGTGTTGCCCTCTTTAGAAACCTCATCATCTTTCGAGCACTCTAGGTTGCTGATGATTGTACTAAATTGCTGCCATTGCTGGAGCAAATTCGGATCAACTAGTATATCATTATTATTTTTAGAGGTGCTCTCTTCTTGGGCTTTCGCCTAGGTTTCTTCTAGTCGCTGCACATTTTCCTGGGTTACTTCCTGCTTCTGGCTGTGTGCTTCCTCCTGCTATTTTGATGTAGTAAAAGGAGGCGTATTACTTAGTTGCTTAGGCTCGCTTGATCTTGTTGTTGTTGGGGTAGACGCTAACACGTCTAGAGGAAGAGTTTGCAACCTCTGTTCTCTAATTCTGTTAAATTCGACTAGCCCTTCATCGTTATACACATTTCTGGAAAGCGACTTAACTTGATACAGTGATTCGGCCGATGCAAACAAATCCTCAAATCTGTCTTCTTTGTGCTCGACCTTGGCCAATTTGGCCTGGTCGAGCGCATTGTAAGCGATCTTCCTAGGATCATATTGCCTGCTTGGTAGAGTAGCCAGAGTGAGAAAATTCATTTTCCCAGCTTCCTTCTCTGCATGCTTGATGTCATGCAGGGTATAAATTCCAATTCTTAAAGGAAAAGAGGGCCAAACATGTTTTTTCGCTCTTTTCAGGGTCTGAGTAACCCCTTCAGCATTGAGTTGATAAGCTACTTCCCTGGCAAGTAGCTTATCGGGGATGTAAAGTGGTAGCACATGCGGCCTGGCCTGACTGCCAAAAACTCTGATGTAGGTGAATTTCTCCTCCCCAAACCAACTTGCTACTGCAGTCAAATCTACCATTGCTTGCTCAGAAATCTTCGGGGCAGGCTTATTAAAATTGGAATAATGAATTGGCAACATAAAACCGTTGCAGATTTGGTACAGGTGGTGCTTATAACTAGTCTTCCATAGTTTTTGATAATATATGTGAATGGGTGTGGGGTCTTGCGACGTCCACCTCCATCCCAGCACAGGAAACTTAGAATTAAAACACAACACATCCATTACATAGGCACTATAATAAAATGACGGAATAACCTTCTCTGTGACACGATAGTCAGACCTGAAATCGAGGATGGCTTTGGCTAACTTGTCTGATAATATAACCGCCCAATCCATAATTTCTCCACTACATGCCGCCTCCATTAAGGGGACCATATCTATGGTGAAATTGGCAGAGTCATGCAATCCCCATAGCCTACACATCATAATTCCAGCATAAAAGTAAGGAGAACACAGGGAGTCAACTGAGTACTTACCCGAGGTTTTATGCTTGTGTTTTGTTGGATTCTATATCCAGCCTCGAATTGGTTCAGACTCGGTCTCGTTTTCTGCTCGAAATTTCTCCAGAAATGCAGCATTATATTTCTTCTCTTCTGCCGGTAAGTGATACATTAGCCTTAGATCTTCGGCTCGAAAAGAACCGAAAATCCTCTCGTCCACAGTGCTAAACAATCTGTTGATAATTGGGAGCTCTTGGATTGACCACCTTACCACATCCGTGTAAGGAAGAATTTGCTCTCGAGCCGCTATTCTGTGTAGAAAGGAGTCAGCCAAGTCTTTTAAATTGGCATCAGATTTGTTGGTATTATCACATGAAATTTCTATTCCGGTCACCTTTGGCCCTTCTGCATCAATCAAATTATACGTCCCTTACCAAGTGGTCCTGGTAAGCCCTAAGCACGTCGTATCTGATATTAGCCCTTTATTCTTTCTGCTTGGATCAATGACAGCTTTCCCTGCGGCTGGCAGAGCAGTAGGCATTGTAGTCTTCTTGGATTTCTTTCCCATTCCACTTTCTTATATCTCTATGGAAGAATTCTGCATAGAGTGAAAGATAGGCGTAACACAGGCAATAATAACATGAATTGAACAGAATGAAGCATATATATCTGGGTGCATTCATAGAGATTAATCGACTTAAGGTGGCCTTAGGATCAAATCCGTGGATAGATCTCAAGCCTGCTATTCTCATTAACTGGTCGTTACAGCCTGTGAATCTCATTAATTCCAGTTGCTCTGATTGATGGCCGAATGATTTATTTGAAGCATGCTTTGGGTGATTTGGCGGTTTGACTGCGGATGAGCGGCTTTTCAAAGGATATAGCCTTATTTATGAATAAATCATATTAAACTGCCTTTATGACTGTTACATTGAAATTTGCACTTCTTACCCTTTACGCAATCGAGCATCGGAGAAATGCTAAGTTATTGCATTGGTTTTGTTTGGAATCCCCGATCACCGATAGAAATATCGCATCGCATCAGGAATAGCTGGTAGGGCCACTTAGAATGAGGGCATGGTGAGTCGTCGATCGCCGATAGCGATATCGCATCGCGTCGGGCGAGGGGGAGCTTCTTTGCACTATAAGTGTTATCACCGATTGCCGATTACTGATTGCTGATTTTGCATCACATCAAAACAAGGGTCATTACTTATGTTACTTTATGCTTTGCCGATATCTGATAGTGATTTCGCATCGGCGAAAACCAAGATGTCCCTTATATTGTGCTTTCTTTGTCATTGCGATATGCGATCTCGTGATCGCTTTATCGCAATGATAAAGATAAATCGTTTATGTTGGGGTTTTTCGATTGATTTTATTAAAAAGGCCTTTTAATAATGTTTTCTTTTGTTCGAACCTTTTTTGAAATAGAACTTTAAATTGATACCAATTTAAGACAAAAATTAAAAAGTGACCCATTTCACATTATAGTTTTGGAATTTTAATGATATGAAATGGGGGGTTGTTGTATGGCACAACAAGGCTTTGCTTAGGGATGATGACAAGATGTTCGTGGATATTTAATGATCGAGTTTGTAGGCCTACTAACCATATGTAACAAAATGACTTATAAAACAATGTGAACTCCTTTTAATTAATAAAAATTCTATATAGAAATTTACAAAAAGATTAAAAGAAAATTACATGACCCATAACATAATATTCATTTACCATTTGAAAAATGATTCAACATCCATGACTTCCCATTATTAGTCCCTGCCTCCGGCATAGCAGGGACTATAGCGTTTGATACAATGTTGACCAACTATTAAATCACTTTGACCGATTAATATGTTCGGTACATTTCAGGTTTAAACCAATGTTTCAAATAAAATGTTCGGCGCAAAATTTTTTTATCCAATTTTTTTGTTTGGACGTCTTATTGCTGGCCTCACGTGCTCCGATGTTATTTCAGTGAGGGCAAGTTGTTTTATCATAAGTTTTTCAAAAAAATGTGTGAGCGAGAAAGGGTATGGCTGTATATGGTAAGAGAGATGCATAGATTGCATGCAGTCCAAGTGTCTAGGTGTCTGTGCTCTCAGGCAGCTTCTTCTCACCATTTATCACTTCACAACAACACGTTCAGTCACCCTGCCTCGTGTTTAGTCAGCAGCCTTCACTTTTGCTATTCTTCAGTCTTATTCAGGTGGATAGGCTTTAGGCGACGACTTCTTCAGGTGCCCAGGCTTTAGGGAATTGAATTAGGAACTATGGTCTAATTTATATTTCCAGGCCTTCACTTTTCCTATACTTCACTCTTCCTGTTCTTCATTCAAGTGGATAGGCTTCAGGCGGCGGCTTCTTCAGGTGCCCAAGCTGGCTTCAATTGAATCAGGAACTATGCTCATGTGATGCTCGAGCTTGAATTGGCTCTGCTAACCTGGTGCAACCTTCTGCTTGGCTAAACAGTTGCATATAGTGCTTAGCTAACCGATTGCATAGCTTCATCCAACAAGAATAGAAGCCTACCCAAACTAGTTGCATAGCTTCATCAATCGACCTGCACAACTTCATCTTCACAGCTTCATGAGGTACAATTCTGAAATTAATATAAATTACAAATTCTGAAATAAATTTAAACTACGATAAATAATAAGTAGCAATAACTTCACCCAACACCTATGTTATCCGGTTAATCTGTGCCTGGAGGTACAATTTCGAAATTCAATTATATTTTTTTGTCAACCTAAAAAATTCATAAGTTTTCATTATAAAAATGATTACAGTAGCTTGTTTTTGTTATTCTTGTTCAAAATTGTTTTCATTATAAAAATGATTACAAGTAGCTTGTTTTTTTTATGCTTTTTCAAAAAACAATTTTGAATTTCCACAGAGTTCCTAAAATTCTTCTTACAGTGCTCTGTAACTTACCTGATTTTAGCGTCATTTTTCGTAGAAAATCGTTTAGAAAGAAGTGAAAGCATAAGAGATACGAGAGAATATCAATTACCATAGCTCAAAATCAAACATTAACAATGATACTTTCTGAGCTCAGATTTCTAGCACTTGATCACAAGTAGATATTAGTACTAATTCAGATCTCCGGTAATACGTGAAACACCCAAGAAATGAACAACTAGTAGAAGTATTGCGGATATCCTTACAGGTGGATCAAAAACTTAATCGCTTAGCTTACTTTTTATGACAACAATTATCCACAAAAGGAAACAGTTAAATGAAGCATCATAACCTCATATGTCAACAATTACCCAAAAAAGGCAGTAGAAAAATGAACCAGCATAATCTCAGAAAGACACATACGTAGATGCCGAAACCCCAAAGCGGTAAGCAGTGGACACATACAGATCAACCAAACACGGGAACATTAAAACTCAAAGTACCCCATACGTAGATTTCAGATCCCAACATGACAAAAAGAAGCTTAAAGCTCAATTTAGTAAAAACAAGACAATGTAAAGAAAGACAAATACAGAGACCAGGCAATCTTACAGGAGAAAGTTGGAAGCTGGGTTTCGAATGAAAACCGCCAGGAGAAACCTGCGAAGATTGTACAGAACCCACGATTGATTCCCGTATGCCTCCCAAAAGAGTTGTATCGGAAGAACTAGACCGAGTCGAAACAGTCTCATTCAGAGTAGGGATTTCATTCCTCTCTGCCAGAGTGAATTATTGTGCCATGTTTTGCTGCCTGGGACAAGGAGCGAGCGGCGACCTGGTGGCGACAGAAGTGGAGGAAGGAGTTCGAGTGAGGCTGTCACCACATAGAAAAAAATACAAATCTCCTGCTGCTCTCGCCAGGTGGTTGTCTTCGTCCGAGGCATGAAGACAAGTTTCATTTAGTCTCTCACCACGTTTAGTTGCCAGAACATATACCGACATTAGGCGCTTAAACTTTCGTCTTGAAACTTTAATTCTCAGAACAGCTGTTGGCATTTCACATAAACTTGATTTTTTGGCTTAAACTTTGGTCCTGAAACTTTAATCACCAGCCTGGAACAGCTGTCGGCATTCACATAAACTTGATTTTTTTTCTTAAACTTTGTTCCTGAAACTTTAATGTCAAGAATAGCTGTGGGAATTAGCATAAACTTGATTTTTTTTCTAATTATTTTATGAACAAAGTATTTAGTATATGCAATTATATTTCCATATAGATGACGTAGAATCTGTCACGCGGGTGATATGTAGAGTCATTTCATCAATAATAATAGTCTTATGCATCATTAAATAACTCTTATGTGCTCAACGTCATAAAGACCAAGTCTAGGAAACCTTGGATTAAATACTCACATATTTGTTATTCAAATTGTTTAATTGTTGACACGCTCACTTTATACCTATTTTCTCGATAATGTCAAACAATATTTTTACAAAACACTATAACCAAAATGAAATACCAAGTATGGTAGTTATTAAGACACTATTGGTTGCACATTGAAAGATTTTGAGCTCCTGATTGTTTAACGTTGAAATAACAATTGTGTTGAAAGCTTTTGCTTATGAAGATTAAAATCGCCATCAGAGCTTGCAGACGTGTAGATGAGTTGGGAATAGCCGATAATGTGCAGAGATTTGTTGAGGAGATCTTAACGAATTGAGATGTGCATAGTACTTATTCATGCACGTGCTAAATAACTTTAATGGAGAAGTTAAAGACACATGCAAAAAAGTTTTTATTTTATTACTTATATGCGATAACATTTTTATAAATGTGTGAAGATTAAACATCATTTTCTATATCTGTTCCCAAATTGGATGGAAACATCCTTTTCTATATTTGTTCTCGTTAACAGTGACATATATTTTATGGGGAACATATAATAGGTCAACATCATTTTCTATATTTTTTCTCGTTAAGAGTATGTTAAAATTACTACCGACTCGAGTTTCTCAACCCCGACAGGGACTACCACTACGACAATGGCTCCCTTGTTGCTGGATGTGGAGAATTGTTTTTATACGGCATGCTTTTTATTTAAAGTAATCATGTAACATTTGAAATGTGGTGCATTGCTTTTATAGATTTTTGAAATAACATTCATGCACCATTTAACAAATGATTCAACATCCATGACTTCCCATTGTTGTTCGACGTGGAGGATTGTTTTTATAGGGCATGTAAAAATAAGGTAATTATGAAACATTGAATTAATTATTATATATAATAATATATTATATATTTTATATATATTATTATTATATTATAATATATATATATAATATAATTTTTAAATTTTCATATTATTTTTATAATACTTATATATATTATATATATATTAAATAAATTAAAAAAATATTAGGAAATCATTATTTAGTAACTTTTAGTAATAGTTTTGAGTTTTATTTGAATATTAATTACTTTTAAGTTTAGCAAAATTATTCATTTTTGGCTCAAACTAAGTTGGTATAAGGATGTAGTCTTGGCTATACCATTGGGGTAAAGAAGGAGATTATAATATTCAAAATATTATTAATTCTAAATTTAAGGATAAGTTGTGGAATGTGAAAAAGTAGAAGAAATAAAAGATCAATAAGACGATGTTGATGATCATAGTAGCACTAAAGCTATAAGACGATGCTGATGATCATAGTAGCACTAAAGCTACAAGTAACCAAAGTACACCATAAAAGCGTGGAGTAACATTGGAAAGAAGTGAGGAACTAAGAAGATCAACGGGTCAAATTCAAATGCCTATTATTTATAAATATTATCATATGATGACTCATGGTATGAGTGTAGAAGTATAGTTATTACAAGGAAAATGGATCTATTATAAGGAGGTGATCAACCCCAATGTAGAAAACTCGAACTATCATTTTTGTCTTTATTAGTGTTAAGAAAAAAATTAATAGTTAAGATAAGAACTAATTCTCATAATCTTCAAAGTGAAACCTTTAATTCCCAAAATAACTTGGGATGAAAGGCTATGTATGAAAATCAATTTCCCTTGAATTTCTTAATTCTTACTCACATCTGTTCTAATTTTCAAAATCTTTTCCATAACGCCAACATTCATGACTTGTTAAATTAGCAAAACTATGATGATCTAAGAACACTACTCTCCCTTATTTTGAATCATAGAAATAAAATGTTAAAAAATATCAAATAATCTTAAACATAACATATATTTATGACACTTCTGAAAACATTTCGTTTCATCACATAAAAAAGTCACATTTGGTGGAAACCATCAATCGCTCATTAGAAACCATCATAAGGGAGACATGCACATATTCTATTTTCATAGTTAGTGTTAGGCCCCTATACTACTAGTGTAAACTCTTATCATTATTAGTACAACCCCCTTATTATATTGATGTACCCATCTAGTGCCCATATTGTTACTATTGTGCCCCATAGAAGCCCACTATTGTTATTATTGTGCCCTTACATTATTATTGTTATGTAGGCTTTGATTATATAATGACCCC
>APFE030967087.1:29298-56737 GCA_000404065.3 Pinus taeda
CAATAAGAATAATAATAATTTAACAGGGTCCTTGGGTCAAAATTAGACGTTAATCGGTTTTAGCTGTTGGAATCTCTGCTCGAACTATTTAACGTGCTAGACTAGATCTATCTCTTCAACTTGTCCTGACGATGAACCACACTAGTTGGTTCGAAACGCGTCCGCAAAGGTCTTTCTTTATGTGATTTACACCGAAATTCTTCTTATAAAATACAAAAGTGTCGGTGATATTTTTTTTGTGAGTTGTTCATAGGACTAATAAGAAAGACATGAATTCACGAGTTAGATCGCTTGCTTTCCTTTAAATTTAACAAAAACCTCTAGTGCCTTGTTGTTCTTCATCTAAGTTGTTGCCTCTTCTAGCTTCTCCTCCCTAATGAGGCAAACATACGAGCTTGATTCTTACTACAATTAATCATTCTCTACATCATGTCTTGCTTGGCCTTGCAACTACATGTCTTCAATCCTGAGAGAAGCTGAATGAGATGTCGGAGAGGAGTGGGAGCTAGAGCCGTCCTATGAGTTGGAGGAGGAATGTGAAAGTGGGACAAGAGGGAAGGAAATGACAAAATATCTAGACAATTGGCATAGAGATTGGTGAATGTTGCTCACTTGGGTATTTCCCTCCGCCACATTCTACATTACTGCCTCTTTGTCTTTCCCTCCTCCACAAATTCCTTACTATTAGGTTTCTAAAGGTTCAATTCCCATCGCCAAGGCACCTTCTCTTGTCTACTTTGAATGAGGTAATTGTGTGTAGAATGCATGCAAGGATGTCTAGGTCAAAGAGTTTGGAATTCTCATCAAACCTAGAAGTGCAAGGGAGATGCCCTCAACCTCATTCACCTTCTCCATTGATGAATCCTCCTCACTCACAGACCATTTTTGTATGACATAGGATGATGAGAGGAAGTCTAAGATAACAAAGAAAATGGAAATCTATTCCAGGAAGGGGACGTGAGAATGAAAAATCCACTTTAGGAAAATTCCAAGTGAGGAATGAGGTAGGGGAGGGTTAGATAACCAATTAATTCTCTAGTGCCAAGGAAGAGGAAATTGAATTAAATATGGCATGAGGGAAAGGTATAGATAAATCACTAAGCATATGCAGAGCAGGGGATCTACACACATTAGGAATGACCTATTTATAGACAGGTTATGAGTATTGAAGTCACATAGGTGCCACTTATAGAGGGTTGACATGATGGTTTTTCATATAGACAAGACATTACCGCTCAACTGCAACCTCGATCAAATGGGTGTAGGCCTTGGTGGGAAATTCTGCTGCATTTGGAAGTACATTATGAGAATTGCGAGGATAATAGAGACCAATTCTAGAAGTGAATGTGATATTCCAGTCCTTTGTTAGCTAGGAAATATGCTAGAGAGTTATCTTTGCATCTGGTGTGGGAAAATATAATGGAATCTTGTTGAGATATGATGGAGGGAAGCTGATGCATACTATGCTCCAATATCTAGCTATTGGAGCACTTAGAGGGAGGTGTACCATTGAGGATCTTGATAACTACGTAAATGCTGATTTTGAAGACCCCTTTATCTATGAGTAGAAAGATATGATTGATTTGGTCCATTTGGAGACCTTCGATCAAGGCTTCAAGCTCTGCAATGCCATTGCTTTCCTTCCCAATGTATCCCTTATAAAGCTTGATGATCTCTCTAAAGTGATTGTGGATGACTCCAATTTATGCTTCCCCTGGGTTACCCTTAGAGGCACCATCAAAGTTGCATTTGTAGTGATGTTTTGGATGAGGTTGTCATATTTTTGATGAGGGATTTGGAGTATAATGTGAGAGGATGCCACATTCCCTTTGAAGAGTTTGAAATTCTACTAGGTCAACATTTCTCTTTCTTTAGGTGATCCTTGGAAGTGTGTGCTTATCGCAATTGGACGGAGGCAATTTTTCCTCTAAGTGAATGTGGTAGATATGATAAATTCCTTTTAATGAGTTGTGTTTTCCATTGAAATTTCTTTGGCTCCTTTCTTTCCACATTTCCAAATGAAGAGACCAGGAGCCAGAGTACAAAGTTTGTTGAGGATATTACCTTGGAATGGATTTTTAGCACTGTTTTTAATGGACTGGATAATGTCTTATGTCTCTATTGTTAGGCACTGGAAACCTATGGCGAATTCTTTCCAACAATTATTTTAATTAGACATGAATTGAATATGTAACATACGGTTTGTTGCTAAGAATTTCACATGTAGCATTTGGAGGGGACACAAAATCCTTTTTTAAGGATGTTTTCCTATGTGAGTGTGACCTCGTATTAGGAGCCAAATGAAGGTTGTGATTTTGGGCCATAATTTCATGAAATTGAGCTCTTTCTAGTGCGAGGAGGATACCCTCAACCTTCTTCACCACCTCCATCCGTGACTCTTCCTCACTAACAGACCATTGTTGCAGGTTGGAGGATGAAGATAGGAAGTCTAAGATAACATGCAAGATGAAAATTCCACTCTAAGAAGGGGATGTGAGAATGACAAAGAAAACGACAAAACCACTTTATGAAAATGTTAGGGAAGGAATGAGGTAGGGGGGGTGAGATAACTGAATAATTATCCAAAACTAAGGAAAAGGTAGTTGAATTAAATTTTGCATGAGGGAGAGGTGCTAAGAAATCGTCAAGAAGATGTAGAGAAGGGGATTCAGACTCATCAGGAATGAAATATTTGTATATAGGATGGGAATATTGAAGGTGCGTGAGCACCACTTGTAGAGGGATACAATGATGGTTTTTAATGCCGTAAGAACATTGTCGCTTGACTGCCACAAAGATCTCTGGGGCATAGGTATTGGTGGGTAATTAGTCTACACTTGGAAGTACATTATGAGAATTTAAAGAATGGAAACCAGTCCTAGAAGTGGGTGTGCTATTGCACTCCTCTGTTAGCTAGGAAATATGCCAGAGGTTTGGATTTGAATATGGTATGTGAAAAGATAATGATGTATTGTTGAGATATGATAGAGGCTATATGATACATAATATGCTCCAATCTCAAAATAGTGGAGCACTTAGAGGGAGGTGTACCATTGAGGATATTGAGAGCTACTTGAATGATTATTTTGGAGTCCCGTTATGCTATGAGTGGAAGGAGATGATTGATTTGGGCCATTTACGGATATTGGATCAAGGCTTCAAGTTTCACAAAATTATTTCTTTGATGAGGATATCTCTAGAGTGATTGTAGATGACTCCTTTGATGCCTTCTTTCCATGTGTAACTACCCTTGCAGGCACCGTCGATGTTGAATTTGTAGTGACATCGTGGAGGAGGTTTCCATATTTCTGATGAGGAATATGGAGTTGGAGTATGAGAGGATGTCACATTCCCCTTGAAGAGTTTGAAATTACACTAGGCTAAGATTTCTCTTTCTATGGGTGATCCTTGGAGGTTGGTGTCATCCCAACTAGAGAGAGAAAAAGTTTCCTCTAAGTGAATGTGCTATATCTACCAAATTCCTTCCAATGATTTTTGTTTTCCGTTCAAATTTCTTTGGTTCCTTTATATACATATTTCCCATATCAAGAGAGTAGGAGGTCATGTCAAAATCATATTGGGGAGATTTCTTTGAAATGGATTTTTAGCGCAATTTTTAATGGACTAGTTAATGTTGTTTATCTCTAGAGTTGGGTGCTGGAAACATGTGGAGATTTTTTTCCAGTGACTGCTTGCATTAGATAGGAATTGAAGATGTTATCTATGGTTTACTGCTGATAATTTTACTTGTAGCATTTGGAGGGGCCATGTAAGCCATTTTTGAGGAGGTTTTCCCATGTGAGAGTGGGACATCATATTAGGAGCTAGATGAAGGTTGTGATTTTGGGCCATAACTTCATGGATGAGAGATCTTTCCAAAAAGTATCTAGTTCCATAGGTTGATCTTGAATTTGGAGTTGGTTAGCTTCCTTAACTATGAAGCTGCTTCAGTTTTGATTAACCCAATGAATAATATTCGTTTGGTCTTTCTTTCTAATCGATCTTTGAAGGGGGCCTTCTTATATATCTCTTCTATTTTTTTGTATGTCTTCTTCCTTACATAGAATTGATTTCTTCCATTAGTATATTTTTGACTCTGACCAGTCCTCCCATAAATTATGGTCTTGATTAAGACTTGCATTGTGGGAAATCTCCTGGATAAAGGGATTATTCAGAGTGTTTCTCAGGCATGGTAGTTTCTTCCAAGAGTTAGTCCATAAGCGAGTGGTTTTTCCATCACATGTTTCATAAAAACTATGCCTTTGGATTATTTCTTTGTTAACACTGGCCATTTTCCATATAATAGAGCCTGAGTCTAAATGGTGAGTTGAAAAATATCTTGTTTCGAATTTTGCTTCACATATTTTATATTCCATAATTTAGCCCATATTTTTGTTTTATATTTAGCCATCTCCACCATATTTTGGCACCTAAAACATTAATGGTGACCTTCGTATCTCATAGATTGAGCCATCCTTTGGCTTTTGGGAGGAATAAGGTGTCACATTTAACTAAGGGAAATTTTTGTTTTAAATCAGGTCTTTCCCATAAGAAAAATATTTGAAGGGATTTGATGGATTTTAAGAACCACTTTTGGAGCAGCAAGAATGAAAAGCATGTATGTAGGCATGGCTTGCAAAACTAGTATGAGGAGAACAAGGTCTCTGACTATGTTTAGCGGTCGCAAATTCCAACAATAGATTTTGTGAGTGAGCTTGTCAAGGATATTTCTCCAGGAAGAGTGCTTAATATATAAGTCTATGAGTGGGTTTCCAAGGTACTTGAAATGTAGAGAAGTGAAAGAGAACCCCAAAATGCAATTGATGTTTCTTTGGGCTTAGGAGGAGTGTTGTAAAGGAAAATATGGGATTTATCCAAGTTCATTTAAGTGACAAAAGCTACTGAAAAGATGTCAAGAATATCTTTAAGTTCCTTGGATTCCTTGACAGTGGGGTGATTCAATAAGAGAGTGTCATCCAAAAATTATTGGTGGGAGAGAGTAAAGTTGTTAGGGAGGACGAGAAAGTTTAGGGAGCCTTTCTGAAGAGCAACTCTGATGGTTCAACCTAAGCATTCCAAAATAAGTATAAAGAGAGGGGGAGAAGGGTCCCCTTGTTTTATGTTGCAGGAAGGTTTAAAGGTGTCGAAGGGTGAACCTTTTACTAGAATAAAAAAGAAAGTGGAGGAGATGAGAGAAATGCCCCATTGGGTCCAATGAGAGATAAAGTTGAAAGCTAGGATAGTGCATCAATGTATTCACAATTGATTTTGTCAAAAGATTTAGAGATATCTAATTTGATAAGTATGCCAGGAATTTTAATGGTTTTCAGAGAGTGGATGGCTTCATGAACAAGGATAATTCCATCAAGAATCTGAAGCCCTTCCACGTAGCCAGTTTTTTTAGGAGAAATAAGGAAAGGGAGGATGGGTTTTAGATAGATGGTAATGAATTTAGAGAGTGTTTTAGATAGTATTTCTCAAAGCTATGGGTTGATATTCACTTGGCATGGACACATTGTCTTCCTTTGGAATCAAAGCAAGCAAGGTGGCATTGAAGGTTGGAAGGATGCATTTTCTTGAACTAGAATCTTCAATTATTTCTAGAACCTCCTTTTAAAGAAAGTGTGAATATTTATTGAAGAATATAATGGTGAATCCATTCAGTTTGGGTGCCTTATCATATTCCATCTAGTGAAGACCTTCATGGACTTTTTCTTCCTATGACGGTCAGACCGTTATGCTCTTAACCTGCAAGATGATACCAAAATAGCAAATATGCGAAGAAATATACCCATAACATAGAACAATGAGAATTAACAGCAAGTATTTTATTATTCAGAAAGCAATGTTCACTTACCTCTTCGAGGGGGCAACCTCCAATAGAGCTAAGCTCAATTACAAAATAAGACACGATGCTCCTCGAGGGGAAATACCATGGTTCTTATTAATACCATCTATCTAATACCATGGCCCATTTGCAACTAACTGTGGTCCCTTCATTAAATGCGGGTCAACCACTTACAATTATTAATATAGGCTTTATTGACTCTTTAATTAACTATAACTATGACTTGATCCAATTACATAAATAAGGGGGTTAGGGTTGGACCCTAACATAGACAAGGGCCTTGTTTTGATCTTCAATGATAAGTATAGGGATTTTTGCTATTATTTGATTGATGTATTCACTACAGCCTGATTGGGGGTCATGCAAGGGATTGGAAAAGTGGTGGACTAGCTCCATTTCAATATCCTCTTATTTCTCTAGAATTTCCACTGTTATACTTTGAATAAAGGTGATGTGTTTGTTGGAATTGTGTTGAATGGTGAATTTATGACAGAAAGAGGTGTTCCTTTTCCCCTCCTTCAGCTAGTTGTCCCTTGAATTTTGTTTCCAGTATAACTCTTCTTGTTTATAGCGAGTCTCTAGTTGTTTGGTAATTTCTTCTTCCTTGTCCTTTATCTCCTTAGTACAACCCTAAAGGATTATCTCCAACTGGAGGATGGAAATTTCATTTTCCAATTCATGTTTTTCATGGAATATGTTGCCAAATTGTTCTTGGTTCCATTTTTTTAGAAGGGGATTGATTTGTTTTATCTTTTGTTGGAGAAAATACATATTTGAGCCCTTGAAGTCAACCATGTACACTGTTCCTCTATTTTTTTTTATTTGGGTAGCATATAAAAGCCAAAATTTCTCAAATCAAAATGGGTTTTTGAGTGGCTTACGAAATGTTTTCCAGGAGAGGGTGATGGGCCAATGATCTAGTCTCGTCAATTGAAGGAATTTAGCTGAGATTTTATGAACTCATGTGAGAAAAGGTTTTGGTTACTAGGATGCAATCTAAACAAGAGGATATTTTAGAAACTCTTGCATTTTCTTGGGTCTAAATTAAGAGATCATTGGTTGTTTTAGTGTCCTGAACTAGAAATATAGTTCCTCTACCACTTTATAGTTTGACATATTGGGGCACTTCGGGGAGAAAATCAGGAACATGGATTTTGTCCATATCAATGTTTTTCTGCTCCCATGTGAGTCAAAATATTCCCAAGTCATATGAATGGATATCTAGAATATAATTAATTCTTTAGCTTGAATTTGCAATAGTTTTAAAAATAATCATCTTCCTCCTCAATTTATGCATAGATGGGGTTGAAGATAAACATTTTGGGACATGGGTTTGTTTTGAGTATGTAAAATTAAGTAACTCATCGGCCATTTTCAAATATTTTCCATGATTTGGAAGATACAAAAGGTTCTTTGAGGCCTATTTGTTAAAAGTGCACAATTTTCTAGATTTCCAAAATCATGCACCCAAATTTGAGCAAAATGAAAAAAATAAGCATAAGGAATAAGTTTCTACATGCACCAGATTTATGATTATTTAGTGGTTCTTACATCCTTTAGATGGAAAATTATTACGACTTTCTTTCCATTTAATTTGTACTTAATTGTCTGGGTTGAAACCTAATAATGTTTTGTAAAAATTATTAAAGGAAAAGCCATGGCCCTGTGCTAGCAACGATATTATTGGAGAGGGGTTACTGGTTTAGACTCTAAGGAAACTCTCTTTTGAGTGTTGGACCGTGAGAACTTAGCTCATGATGTAAAGGATTGAGCAATATTTGATATACAAATATTGTGCCAGGTTCTATGTTTCAATTTTTTGTGTTTTATCGATTCACTGTAATTTAAATTTTCTATAGGAGGCATGAGCTAGTTGGCTGGGCCCACCAATCTAGGTCATTACTCTCCTTCTTGTCTATTCATTTAGCTTGGTTTCAGATCTTCTAATTGATGCTTGATATTTTTCCATTTGGTGTGCTAGCTGGTGTGATTGGCCTTAGAATTAAAGATTTCTAGTGCAAAAACTACGTACTCTATTTTTTTATGTGTATTCCCTTATTTCATGTGTGTTATATAGTCTTAGTTCTGGAAATATTTCAATTATAAGAATGGTTGGATTCTATGGGTGGCAATACATTCATAGGTTACTATCATGAATATTTCATGAATTTTATCTATAAACCATATTAAGGTCACTTTGTACCCATTGTGGTAAACAAATACTCTTTCTGGTAGGATTATTTCTTTGGGTTCAATCTGGAATGTTTTTTATAACATAAAGCATGATCTAGAATCCATATTTGATTTATAAATTATGTCATAATGTGATTTTCCTCAAAAAAAATTTGCACAGTAAAAAATGTTTATATGTATTGTTTAGATCACTGATATGTGTGTGTGTGTGTGTGTGTTGTATTGTGCACTAGAGATTGTTATTTGTAATATGAATTGCAACACAAGTTATAATGTGATCTAGACTAAAACATGTGTTTTAGGCTCGTGACATTACTTTTCGAAATAGAGCTTAAAATATATTGCTTGATTTACAAGATATGTGAGGTAGTGCCTTAGCATATGCATGGCATTGCCTAAATTTTTAATGAACACTAGGATTTGTGTTTGGATTGGATTATGGAATTGAATTATTAAGTTGTGGTTTTTTTATGGTCATAAAAAGGGTATTCTTTATGCTCTTGTGGAGGCAAAAAATTTTGAGTCCCTCATTGTTGAGTTGAGGTAACTAGATATTTTGAGAACTCGGACTTGGTTTGTTGAGTAAGGTCAACTTGTTTGTAAAGGGTTTTTTTGTAACTTGCATATAGTATTTAAAAGAGTATTTTTAGAACTACATAAAACATTGTGCTTCATGAATTTGATTCTTGGTTTATATAGCTTTCATATCACACTATATTAGTGGTTCCATATGAATATTTGTAATGCTTCTTTTATATACTTTGAGTTCATAGAGAGAGAGTCTTTAATAAAATTGAGTGTAAAATTATAATAGAATTGGAATTTTTAGCATGCGGCTTTTCCAAAATTTGATTATCTTACTTCTTTACATTTGTCAATGCTTAGGTTTCTAGTTAATTAGTAATTAGGGTTTTCATTTGTATTTCAGTTATAAATAGTTAGGGTTTTCTCTTTAATTTCAGATAGTTAGGGTTTTCCTTCAATTTATAATAGAATGCAGTATCAATGTTTGTAGTAGCTATGTTTTTGTTTATAAAGGATTCCCTTGATTGCAATATTAGAGTAGAGGATTGAATAGTGCCAGAAATAAAAGTGTGAACAATTTCTAGACAAATTATTGTGTTTATTTTGCAGGCCCCTGAAATATTTCTCTGGAATTTCTAGTGTTGTGTCTCACATTACACAGACCCTAGATTGAAAATTAAATGTTGGTCCATTAATCCACCATATGATACACCCAACATTTTGGCACCATTTTCGGGGAGGAATTTAGGGTATTAACCTTGGTGACCTACTAAAATTTGTTTTGATTCTTTAAGAAGTTTTTGTTACAAGTTTATCCTTTGAGTAGATTTTCCTTCCTGCAGATTTTGTTTATATTTTCATGGGATTTCATTTATAGGGCAATGTATCAACCCCCAATATTTACTAATCCACGTTATGATAGAATATACCATAAGCATGTTGAGAATGAAAAAATGGCTCTTGATAAAAAAATTCAATGAGGAATTTTAATGTTGTTGAGATGAAAAATAATTGAATGGCATAGTCACAAGTGCAAAAATCAATATTTTTCTTGAAAATATGAAAAAAGATGTTATTTTCTTTTCTATTTCATAATTGGATGATTTGTGAGAAGAAAAAAGATTGGTTAAAATAGAAGAACCACTCCTGATTCTCTTCTCTGGCTATAGGAAGAAGCCTTCCTTTAAAGAGTGACATATTTTTGAGGAGGATCACTCAACAAAACATTTCCCATCACTACCAGGATCGCCAGAAGTAATTAGGGAATCAAGGAATCATGTTGAATATTAGATATAATTCAAAATCTATCATCATTTAATACTTAGACTAACACTTATTATCCTCAAGAGGTTCCTCAACAAATTTATAATATTATAGTTCCATGGAAAAATTTTAGTCCTCCTCCAATTGATTACCTTAATTTATCGCCACAGTGGCCCTCTCCTTGGCCCTCTCCCTCAAGTTAGATATCCCCTTGGACTCAAGAATGATTTGGAGCATCCTCTCTCTATTAGTATCCCATGCAAAATCAATTACATGAACAACACCAAAAACTACAGTTTCTATTCCATATACCATCAAGTTATCTTCTTGTATGGTCCCAACTATCTGTGAAACCTTACTCTAATCGGAATCCTAGACTCGACCCTTATCCATAACCTAATACAAACCATAGACCTAACCCTAGACATAACCCTAATCCAAACCCTATACCTAACCATGATCCATACCCTAATTCGAACCCTAGACCTAAAACTAATCCATACCCTAATCCAAACCCTAGATCTAATCCTAATCCAAAACCTAGACCTAACACTAATGCAAACGCTAGCCCAAACCCTATTCAAAACACTATTCCAAACCCTAATTCAAATGAGTAAATTGCACAACAAGTTGAGGCACTTTCTTTTCCTACTTACTTGCCTATTGAATGCAATGTCCTATCTTCTAGATTGTGGAGGGGAATGAATTTGAGAAATTCCCCTATCACTAGAGAGCATTTTTTTGGCATTATGATGCATGTGCTTTCCTTGATGGAAACTCGCTTGTAAAAAAATTCACAAGTCAGTTCAGAGGTGACATAATGAATACAACAAAATACCAGAATGAATACAGATGTGATAGAATGCATGACCGTTCATAAGATTCAGTTTAGAGGAATGATAAAATTAGAAGTTCAAGACATATATGCGGGTTCTGTTAAGCCAAGTCATGTATGCACATGAGTTTAGTGAAGAAAAGTAGCATATGGTTTTTGCACCATGGTATTCTAGATACCAGGGGTCCTTACCATGGTATTGGCCCATAGTAATGAGTGCGACAATGAATATTGATCCTGTCAAAGATTACCACTGACACTAATGTAGTTTTGACCCGTGATATTAGATAAGGGCTAAACTATATAAAGGGGTGAAGATCAAAGTGCTAAAGTGTGCAAGTGAATTTTTTTTAATGAATACTTCAATCTGAAGTATATTTGCATTGTAATGGCCATAATTGTCACATTGATCTGAAATAATTATGCACCAATGAATACAATGATGGATTAGGATCATGAGACTTGAAATGACTTTTCATTCTATGATCTTATCATGTATTGACTAGATATAAGTACTGACGTGTGTTTTATCTTTGATTATTATGATATGGGTCTTTCTGAAGTTTGAAGAGTTGCACAATTTTAGTTCAAAATTTACAGATCTATACACTGGTTGGTTTCAGGAAAAGATCGTATACACATGGGTTCACTTTTACAAAGTCATAAAGTAAGGGGTTTCCTTTCTTAAATAACTGATCAACTTGATCAACGCTACTATTTATCTGTTCTCTATTGATGATGTCCTCATGTTGATCTGGGTTAAGTGATAATGTCTGAAGTAGAACTGATTGAGTGATGAATTTGAATTTGGTTATTAATTAATTGAATATTGTTAGTATTACTTGTTGATTGTGATTGAAGATCAGAGATATTTATGTGATTGGTCCAAAGTGTTGCAGAAGATTTGAGTATGATTTAGTGTTATTTTTAGAAATTTTAGTGGTCAAGTTTTCAACTTTTAGTATATTAAGATCTATACACGGGTTTCTCTCTAGAAAAGTGTGTATGCATGTATGTTGCCTTAAGTGAAGTAGCGTATACATTTTAGAAAATGAATAATCAAGGTTGCAATTGATTCTGTGTGTTGATGCAGTAGTCTGAGTTCAGTTCTGTGTACTCGTTACACTAATCTAATTGTTCCCGTTGATTGGTTAAGTTTTGATTATGTATCGATTGTTTGTGATTCAGTGATTTGGTTCATCTATGTGTTAGAGATTGATGATTGTATTACAGTGATGATTGAAGATAAGTGTAGATATTGGATTCAGCCTAAAAATTTGATGAAACATTGTCCATGCATGTCTTTTACGGTTGAATCCTTCAGTGAGGAAGTTGAAGCTTGCTTCCAATAGTAGTTAGTGATCATGTCGGGGGGTTGGAGCTACCTTATAGTAGGCGCTGGAGAAAAGGTGAAGGCTGTAGCCTTTAGCAGGTGCGTGCCTACGTACTGGTATGAGTATGCACCAGTACACAAATGTAAGAAGTTTTTTATATTAATAAGTTTTGAAGACTAAGACGACAATAGTGGTGGTTTTCTCCCCCATTGGGTTTCCACCTTAAATCCTGGTGTTCATGTGTTCTTACTTATTTGTGATACTTTTTTTTGTTGTTACTGTACCTATTTACTTCTTATCAAACACTTGATAAATCTCTTACATTCTTGTTCAAAGTTTAACAGATAAAGAACTAGTTATTTTACAAGTTTATTGAGCATACACTAGTTCCTTTTACAATAATCACATATATATGCTAGTTGGTTTCAGTCAAGTCGTGTATAAATTTCAGAAAGAAAATTATTATTGAAGATATTTTAAAATATTGTTTCCCCCCCCCCCCAGTATTTTTTCGACCAATTGGTATCAGAGTAGGTCCTTCAAAAGAAGCTTGATCGCTTGAAGGAAGATATCCCAAGATGAGAAATCAAGACGGATTAGCATCTATTAGACCACCACTCTTCAACAGAAATAATTTTATATATTTGAAGATGAGAACTAGATCCTATATTTAGTCTCTTGGAGCAAATGTTTGAGCAATTGTGGAAGGAGGTTAGCAATATCCAGTTGCATTTCCCACAAATGCAGCAAAAAATAAGACGTATGAAACCAATGCCAAAGTCGTCAATGCTTTATTGGTTAAGTCCGATAGAATAAAAAAATTTCAAGGTTATGCAGCTAAACACAGCAAAAGTAATATCGAATAGAATCATCCAAAGCTATGAAGGTGATACAAAGGTAAAGGTGTTAAACTGCAAACTCTCAAAATTCAATATGAAACTCTTAGAATGCATAATGATGAAAGTATTTCCAGTTTCTTTATACGTATAGATGAGATTGTAAATTGCATGAAAAATCTGGGTGAAGAAATAAAGGACACTACTTTAGTAGAGAAAATCTTAAGATCTCTAACTCCTAAATTCGAGTCAAAAGTGTCTGCCATTGAAGAGAAGCAGGATCTGTAGACTCTTGCTGTTGTTCAACTTCATGGGATCTTGATTGCTTTGAAATGAGGAAAGGTTGTCTCTTAGAAGTCATAGAAGTCGCATTTAAATCATCTTTAAAAGGAAAATAAAAGGAGGAATGCAAGGAATCGTGATACATATCAGAAGAAGATTAAGTGAACCTTATAAAGAAACTTCTACTAGGAACTGAAAGGTTTAGAGATAAGCTTCCCTTCAAATGCTTTGCTTGTGGTAGAGTTTGTCATTATGCTGCTAAATGTCCTCATAAGGACAAACATGACAAAGGGAAGAATTCTGCAAAAGGCAATAGGAGACGATTTGAAAGTAGAAGAAGTTATTATACTCATGAAGATAGTGATGGCTTTTCAAATAGTGAAGAAGGTGAATCTGATCAAGATCTTAAATTAATCATGGATTTTGAGAAAAAATACTAACGAGTCTAATGATAAATCTGCAAATGCATTAGAAGAAAAGGATTTCTTTGAAGAAATTACTCAACTCAAAATTTTCTTGGACGAAAACAAAGTAGCCATAGATACTTTGAAGCATCAACTCATAGGAAAAGAAGAATAATGAGAAGTTAGAATGTGAAGTAGTAAGTCTAAGGAGGGAACTTGAGAAAATAAAAACTTTGAATCTTAGATTTGCTAAAGGATCTGAAACCTTACATAAATTATCAAGGTAAAACATTCTCCTCTTATGAAGATAGGTCTTCGATACACTAAAGAAACATCTCAACCAGAAAAGCCTTCAGCCACCACAAGAAGCTATCTAAATGAAGCAAAAACTAGTCAATAAATCTTTAGTAATACAACAAAAATCAATCAACAAAGCTTCAGTAATGTAGCAAAACCTAGTCAACAAAGTTTCAGTCCCCCGCAAAAGAATAAAGGCATTCCACAAGTAAATCATGTTCACTCCAATCCAAGGATGAGCAAAAAAAGAAGCAACAATCAAAAAGTAAAAAACACCAAAAGATTCTATGGTCACATAAATTTCTTCTTTAATGGATAATGTTTATCATGTCATAATTTTCGTCATAAGGCTACTCAATGTGTTCCATACAAAACTATCATGAATAGAGAAGTAAGAAAACAAAGGAATGAGACAGGAGTCAAGAAGGACTCTTATAATATATTCTTGCCTCTTATAGATTAAATTGAATTCTCAGTTTTCAATAACCTTGGACATGGAGAATATGAATGCAGGAGAAAATTACAACCAACATCTCAAAAGGAGCAACTATCAACCAATTCCAAGGTATGGAAAAGGAAGGAGTTATAGTCTGAAAGTTGTGGAATAACATTGTTTTCTGAAGGACAAGAAAATCAATGGTACATTGATAGCGGATGCTCAAAAAACATGATAGGTGATAAAGATAAACTCATTTGATACAATTATTTAGAGAATGAAAAGAATGTCACTTTTGGAAATGACTCACCTGCTATCATTAAGGGTAAAGGTTTTGTTTTTCCAAAGGAAAAAGTTAAAACTGGTAACGTTACGTATGTTGATGTATTAAATCATAACTTGTTGAGTGTTAGACAAATGTGTGATCAAGGAAATGAGATGGTATTTTGATCACAAGAATGTGTGGTTCATGAAATTGACACAAGAAAGACCATAATGAAAGGAATAAGAACCCCAAGCAATCTGTATATATTGAAAAGTGGCCAAGAACAATGTTGCCTAGGCAAGGTAGAAGAAAAATGGTTATGGCCCAAAAGGTTGGGACATCTAAGCTTCTCTCAAATAAGAAAATCAAGTAGGCCCAAAGTTCTTCATGATCTACCCTACATCACCATACCAGAAAGTACCATATGTAAGCCATGCCAATTCAGTAAGAAAGCCAGAGTTCAAGTGAATGCCAAAGAAGAATTAGTAGGTAAGCCTCTTGAACTTATACATACTAATTTGTGTGGACCAGTAAGGAAAAAGTCACCTCATGGAGAAAAATATTATATCATTTTCATTGATGGGTTTTCCAGAATGTGTTGGATTGGTCTTTTGAAACAAAAAGATGAATAATTTGACAAATTTAAAGTCTTCAAGGCATTGGTTGAAAATGAATTATATCTAAAAATCAAATGTCTCAGCTCTGACTGAGGAGGAGAGTACATATCAGATGAATTCTTTGATTTCTATGAACAACATGGCATAAAAAGATAATTTTCTATAAATAAAACTTCTCAACAAAATGGCGTGACAGAAACAATGAATAGAATTGTAGAATTGAGACTTCTGTGATTAGTCATAGTTATAAGGAGAGCTTCAGCGTAAATCACATAAGAAAGATTTCTGCCAACGCGTTTCGAACCAACCTGTGTGGTTCATCATCAGGACAAGTTGTCCTGATGATGAACCACACAGGTTGGTTCGAAACGCATTGGCAGAAATCTTTCTTATGTGATTTACGCTGAAGCTCTCCTTATAACAATGAATAGAATTGTTCAACAAATGGCTCGTTCTATGCTTGATGAGTCTAGAAATCTTGACACCTTCTGGCGTGAAGTTGTACATACTACAATAAATACTCTCAAAAAGGCTCATGTTCGTGTGAATGCTGATAAAAATCTATATGCACTTTGGTATGGTTAGCCTCCCACTGTAAAGCATTTTAAAGTCTTTGGAGGTAAATGTTTCATAAAAAATAATGATGAAAAACTTGGTAAGTTTGAAGCTAGATTAGATGAAAGAATAATTCTTGGTTACTCATCTATAAGTAAAGCATACAAATGTTACAATAAGAGACTTTGGAAAATTGTCGAATGCATTGATGTTGTGATTGATGAAGCATGGATAGGGCCTAATAGGAAACATCAATAAAAGAGGATGATGATGATGAATTTTTTCCCACATCAAATCGCAATGATATAGAAGAATAAACTAATGAAGCAATAGAAGAAGATGCATCAGACAAAGAAAAGGCACCATCCAGGTATGTTCAAAAGACTCATCCAGAATCTCAAATTCTATGAGGAAAGGAATTTTGGGTACAAACAAGAAGAACTCTTGCAGGATCTTCTAGTTATCTAGCTTTATTATCCATCATTGAACTACAAAATGTAAATCAAGCTAGTAAAGATGAATTTTAGGTTAAGGCCATGAATGAAGAACTTGATCAAATTGAAAAGAATGATACTTGGGAATTGGTTCTAAGGCCTCATGATAAAAATGTTATAGGGACAAAATGGATATTCAAAAATAAGTTGAATGAAAATGGAGAAGTCATTAGGAACAAAACTAGACTTAGTTGTAAAGGTTATGCTCACCAAGAAGGTATAAAATTTGAAGAAACATTTTCACCAATAGCGAGACTTGAAGCGATAATAATGTTTCTTACATTTTCAAGTTTTATAAATTTCAAATTTTATCAAATGGATGTAAAATCTGCCTTCCTTAATGGAGATCTAGAAGAAGAAGTATATATTCAACAACCAAAATGATTCATTTTGGGTGATGATGAAAACCTTGTATGAAAACTCAAAAAGGCTTTATATGGGCTAAAACAAGCTCCACGAGCATGGTATTATCGTCTTGACAAATATATTCAACAACAAGGTTTCACAAAAGGATCTGTAGACAACAACTTGTACACAAAAATTAAGGGTGATAAACTACTAATTATTGTTGTTTATGTTTATGATATCATTTTTCACAGTAATGAAGAATCTACGAGTCAAAACTTCACTTTTGTTATGCAACAAGAATTTGAAATTCCTTTACTTGGGGAACTAACCTATTTTCTTGATGTACAAGTACAACAAGCAAAGGATGGAATCTTTCTCTCACAAACAAAATGTCTCAAGAAAATTCTGAAGAAGTATGGGATGGAAGAATGCAAACATGTATGTACTCCCATGATGACATGATGTAGCCTCAGTTCTAATGATGATTCTCCTATAGTAAACCAACCATAATACAGGTCTATGATTGGCAGTCTACTTTATCTAATAGGTACCAACCCAAATATCATGCATGTAGTTGGGATTGTTGGAAGATTCCAAGCATATCCAAAGGAATCACATCTTCAAGCAGTAAAGAGAATATTCAAATATCTCCAAGGAACCCAAGATTTTAGTCTATGGTATCCTAAAGATGCAGATCTTACCATTCATGCATACATAGATGAAAATTACGTTGTAAATTTTGATGACCAGAAAAGCACTAGTGCAGGTGTATTTTACATAGGGCCCTAACTGGTATCTTGGTTCAACAAGAAACAAAGTTCCATTGCCTTATCTACATCGAAAGCAAAATATGTAGTTGTTGTATATTGTTGCACACAACTTCTCTCGATGATGCAAACATTACAGGATATACAAATCAAATGTTCTCCACCCATCTCCATCCTATGTGATAATACAAGTGTTATTAGTGTTTCAAAAAATCCTATTATACACAAAGGATAAGCATATTCCTATTAAATATCACTTTGTACGAGAACTAATGCTTGAGAAAAAGGTTAAATTGGACTATGTTCCCTCCAAAGAAAAAGTTATTGAAATATTTACTAAACCCCTTGCTAGAGAAGAATTTTAATATCTCATACAGAGACTAGGAGTTATCTCTACCTCATTTTGTTATTAAATCAGTATGCTCAGTCTATAGGTGAAAATTCATAAGGTTGTTGGTAGAAAAAATTTTCATGAAGCGTAGTCGCATATATATGCGATTTTCTTTGCAGGCAGTCACATATGTTCTTCTCTGATAGAAAAATAGTAGGATAGACTCAAGATCAACCTATGACATGCTTCTGATAGGTATAATTTGATTTTTCTTGGTCTAGTGTTGATGGGTACAATCTACTAATATGGTATTGAGTTATGATTTTCTCATCGATATTTATCTGATTTATGAAGATGCTTTGATGAATGAGTTGTTGAAAATGAACAAGTAGCATAGGTTCAGGGGGAGCATTAGCCTTGCAGAATATAATCCATTGTTAGCATTCTCGTTGTTCAATTATGCTACTTTTAAGATCTTTTGGAATTTTTTATAAATATCATGTATATCATTCGATGTAAAGGTCATGTAAATACGTATGATGTAATAATTGTCATATTTAGTCATGTATTTTGAGATCACGTCAAATATGTAATCCCACTTGGTTGGGTGATTGATGTAAGTATGGATTGTTGGTGATAGGAAGGTCATATTCAATTGAGTCATTGAGTCATGTACTTAATTCTACATCCGTTAGAGATTTCAACATGTGCTCAGAGGCAACATGATCAGAAAATTTAGCATGTGCTTAAGGGGAACATGGTCAGTATTTATATTCAATAGTTTAGATATGGAAGTCTTCATTTATGATTGGTCATCCCTTTGCCCTTGATGTAAAAGGGGGAGAGTAGCTTGGTGTTTGGAGAGTAGCTTGATGTTTAGAAAATTTGGTGCTTAGCTTGATGTTATTTACAGGCTGTGGTGACCCAACACCAAAGTGGTTGCCATCAAGTCCTAAGCGGGATATTGTTGGAATTATGATGCATGTGCTTTCCTTGATGGAAACTCACTTGTAAAAGAATTCACAGGTTAGTTCAGAGGTGACAGAATGAATACAACAGAATACCACAATGAATATAGATGTGTCAGAATGCATGAAAGTTCAGAAGATTCAACTTAGAGTAATGATAAAGTTAGAAGTTCAAGACCTATATGTGGGCTCTGTGAAGCCAAGTGAAGCCAGGGGTCCTTACCATGGTATTGGCCCACAATAATGAGTGCGACAATGAATATTGATCCCATCAAAGATTACCACTGGCACTAATGTAGTTTTGACCCGTGGTATTGGATAAGGGGTCAAATATATAAAGAGGTGATGATCAAAGTGATAATGTGTGCAAGTGAAAGGGTTTTTTATCAATACTTCAATCTTAAGTGTATTTGCATTGTACGGGCCATAATTGTCACACTGATCTGAAATAATTATGCACGGATGAATACAATGATGGATCAGAATCATGAGACCTTAACTGAATTTTCATTGTATAATCTCCTCATTGATTGAATAGATATAAGTACTGATGCATTTTTTATCTCTAATTATTATGATCTGGGTATTTCTGAAGTTCTGAAGAGTTGCGTAATTTAAGGTCAAAATTTGCAGATCTATATGCTGGTTGGTTTCAAGAAAAATGCGTATACACGCGGGTTCACTTCTGCAAAGTTGCGTATATAAAGTAAGGGTTTTATGTTCATAAATGACTGATAAACCTGAGCAATGCTACTTTTTCTCTGTTTTCTTTGGATGATATCCTCATGTTGATCTAGGTTGATTGATAATGTCTAAAGTAGATCTGGTTTAATGATGAAGTTGAATTTGGTTATTTATTAATTGAAGAATGTCAAGATTACTTGTTGATTGTGATTGAAGATCAGAGATAATTTTGTGATTGGTTCAGAGTGTTGTAGTAGATCGGAGTATGATTTAGTGTTCTTTTCAGAAATTGCAATGGTCAAGTTTTCATCTTCCAGAATATTAAGATCTATACGCGGTTTTCTCTCCAGAAAAGCACATATGCACGCATATTTCCTTAAGTGAAGTAACGTATACTTTTTGGCAAATGAATGATCAGGGTTGCAGTTGATTCTATGTGTTGGTGAAACATTCTAAGTTCAGTTCTGTGTACTAGTTAAAATGATCTGATTGTTCCAATTGATTGGTTAAGTTTTGATTATGTATTCGTTGTTTGGGTTTCAATGATTTGTTGATTCTATGTGTCAGAGATTGATGATTGTATTACGATGATGATTGAGCATAAGTTTAGATATTGGATCCAGATTGAAAATTTGATGAAACATGGTCCATGCATGTTGCTGAGGGTTGGAACGTTCAGTGAGGAAATTGAAGCTTCCTGCCAGTAGTAGCTCATGATCAGATTAGGGGGTTCGAGCTCCCTTCTAGTAGGAGTTGGAGAAAGGGTGAGGTTGTAGTTGATCCAAGTCTGGGTGTGAAGAAGGACCCTTCCAAGACCTTTTACTTTTGTGATGAGTTAAATTGCATTTTAAAAGAACATTAGTGAATACATCTGCATGTGGAAAAGGAGAGGAATATAACAATCATCAACCCATGAAAACATAAGCGTTGATAATGGAGTTCATCCAGGAGGGACTACATCTCCAGGCCTCAGTGTCAAGATGGTGTAGGTTGCTACTTTAAGTGTTGTCAATAATGATGATGTACACAAAGATGATGTCTCGATCATACAAGGAAATGTGCCCTCATGCAGGAGTGGCTCTAAGAGATATTCCACATCCAGAATTCTCAATCAAAAGACTCCTACCAGTATGACACAGAAAACATGCATGATGAACATCTCGCCAACATGGCAAAAAAGGGATTTCGAAACAAAACATGCATGATGACAACAAGAGTATCGTAACAACATACAACAAGGGATTTCAAAGCATAACATGAAGAGTTATGATAGCAAGTACATCATATAGAATATTTCGCATCAATCAAGCAAGGAATCATGACAACATACACTAAATAATATCTTGCCTCAATATCAATAAAGGATCTATAAGCCCCAAGAGTTAGCTCAATCAGTCAAATCAAGTGCCTCGCCAATGGGAGGTCACAGGGTCAATTCCCAAAAGCTCTTGGGGTCAGGTCAGTAAATAGGCCGATGGGTGTTGATGCCCTTCGGGTTGCGTCCACTCAGAGATTTAAACCCCTGGATAGAGTAGCTACCCACTGACTAGGGTATCCGTGAACCAGCAAGTGAGAAAAAATCAATAAAGGATCTATGCAACATAATGTAATAAGAAGAATTATATAAACAAATCATATACCTCACACCACGGGCCATCTGAAGAAGTGGATATTCATATCTTTAGAAAAACAATCCATGCTAATTAGCATTGTTTGCATTGTCGATGCGTAGGCACAGCCCGATACCGATTTGGACTTTGGCTCCTCTTGCATCGATCATTTTCTGCCTTATCGCAATCTAAAACAGAAGCTATCAATGTGCTGAAACTTGCTTGTCCATAGCTCTCACAACATGGATTTGAAGAGGTAGACTGTTCTGGACTCCTTAGGTTCTATAGCTCTTTATCAATCTAGCTTTATAGCGCTCTGGCTATGTTGTTGCAACTCTGCGGCTTTGCCTAACCTTCTGGTTATTTGGCTACCTTCTCGCGCTGCCTTGATTAAGTGATATGGCTCTCCACAACGTATTGGTGCTATAGTTTTAAAGTGTTATGCGGCTCTCCATCAGGCACAACCTCCTCATTGAGGTCTCTAGCATTGAGGTCTCTGGCACTCAAGCTCTCTAGCACTCCCCAACACAGGCTCTCGGGCTCTGTGGCACATGCTCTCTAGCCCTCTATCTAGCCTTAGCTCACTGTAGCCATCATGTTTTATAACATGTTTTGGGACAAGGCTGCATAAAAATCGGGATCTGTTTGTTTATAATAGAATCTGTTGAACAGAAGGTTCGGTTAGCACAACAAAACCCCAAAATGGCCTTTTTTCATTCAAAACCAAAATACACAGAAAACATTAGAAAAATCTGATAAAACAAACTTCAAATTTCATCAAATCGGGCTTTATTTTCCTATCAGATCTGTGTTGTATCGTAATCGCATATCGCCAATGTTAATGGCCCTGTATATCGGGGGATCACCGATTTAATCATGGCCATTGATCGGTTTCCGATCCGACGACTAAGATCGCATTGCATATCACTATCGCTACAACCCGAGGTTCTACCTTTGGCATCCACAAATGATGATTACTGATGCTGACCGCTGATTCGTTGTAGTTCCTTCCAACTTTAGAACGATACTTGAATACACATCGACTCTGCTTCAAATTCACACAGATTTTTAAAACCTGTCACACACATCTAATTATGAGAATCTAATACCTGATCAATGGTTTTTTTAAATTACCAATTGAACTCTCAATAATCGCTGCCTGGCAATGCACTTCAATTTCTCTAGCACCGTTCAGCAATATCTGTGCACTAACATTCGATAGCATTATATCAGTGGAAATAAATTCGCGATTCAACAGTGTTCAATGTACAATAATTCAACAATTCCATATACAATTTTCAGCGCTTCCTCTTCAATTCACAATGTTTGCGGCAAAGATCTATCGCTCCATTTTACACAGAGCGTACTCTTCCAAACCAAACTGCAATTATAACTCTGTAATTATAAGTGTGCAATGCACATACTTTCCGTTTGGATTCACACCCGTCGGTTCATCAATATTGATCCAATTGTTATGCTACCATCGCTTATATGGGTACAAATGCATAGTGATTGTAATTACTATTTCATTCACAATTTGGCGCCTCAAAGGAACCTACAATTCGACCACATCTATGCCTGCAGCATCTATTATAGCTCACCCAGAATTTGATTAGATAATTGTATCCTTGAGAGTTCATTACAATACTCAACAATTCAACACTAATCGATAATAAAATTGATTCCTCACATTTATTCAAGAGCTAACCTATCAACCCACAGCTTGGCCATTTTCCCTAATCGACTGCCTAATTCGATTCAGAATTGTATTAAGATTTTAATCATAAATCGATAATAAAATAGCTTCCCTCTCCTCTACAGAATGACATTTGAATTCACGCATTGAAATATGAATTCATAAAAATTGTTTAATTATTCCAGCAAATTGAATACTCACAAGTTCATCATTCAACTCTTCACACAGAAATTAATCCATACACAATTGACCAAGTTAAGGTTTAAAACTTAAACCCAACACTTTCATAACAATGAACATACTTACAAACTTTCTTCGTGGCCAGATATTCAACAATCGTGGCCATTACAACTTGCTGAAGGCTTACAACCTTGTTGTTCAAGCCTACTCTCAATCTCACACTTTCTCACCCTCACAATGCCTTTTAGGCTTGATAATTTATAAAATTTAGAATGATCTAAACTAAGTTCAATCCCTTCAACTTCTCAACAAAAATACTAAAATCTCTTGAATCCCTAAGGATCCTCTTTCACCCATAATTAATGAAACTAATTTCTAAATTAATACTTAGAAAAATCTCTGATCCCCTTATTTTCTCAACTAATCCCATAAATAGAAATCCTATCCCAAATTTTGCTCCTAAACTATTTCTCTCATATCCTTTTATTTAGAAAAAGAATATTTACATAATCCTCACTTTTCATAATTATCTCCTATTTTATTAAAAATAACAATTTAATTTATAAAATATTAAAAATTGTCACACCCCCCTTTTATCACATATTTACAAATGAAAAATGACCTTGATGCTCCTGCATCAGACACCCAACCTTAAATTTAATAATGATCCCCTAACCATGTGTTCGGATCTATGTATGCCTGGATCCCATATCTTGTGATGTAACTTTCCACTTGCCACTGCTTCTTTTTGATGTTCTTCTCCAGGTTTCTACACTTTATGCTGCATCGCTCCACTAGCTAGGCTTTCACAATCTTCTGTTGTCTTTCTTTTGTTGCTTTCCTTTTGTTTTATCGTTGCTGGCCTCTTCCAGGATACTTTCATCATCATTCGCCTCATCAGTTCAATTTCTTTGTCTAACTGATTTTCTCCAACATCTTCAATAAGACCTGTACTCACAAAACAATTGTTAGAATAAAAAATATAAGGCTTCAGTGCCCCCATATATATTGCTGCTGCCAGTGTTGCCTCAGTTGCCACCATAAATGTCGCCCCACATGTTGCTCTAGCTGTCACTATGGATGTTGTTTCCTCCCAAATTTCTTGTTCCTTTGTAACATTCCTTTGCTCATCATCTGCAATTTCATCAACATGCTACAAGTTAACTCCAGCATAATCTCCATCTTCTCTTTCGACCATCTTTAGTAATTGTCCATTATCATCTTGATTGATTCTCGCAATCCAATCAAGTTATGCAAATACTGTAGCTTCATCTTGTATTACTGTAGCAGCTCCAAAGTTTTGCCCACCAGTCTTCTCTTGGCTATACAGACAAGCCAAATCTTTCTTGTCACCCATGGTAACAAATTTCTGCATATGAGACATGATTGTCTTATCCTCTACCTGTAACAGTTCTTCTTCTTCCAAGACAATCTCAAATGATGGATTGTCTGCTACATCACCTGTAAACACAATCAAATTGTCATCATCAAAATCACAAGACCCACTGGTCTCACTTGTCGATTCAGTCACCAAGTTTTCTCTCTGCAACTCCAAGTCTTCTTCAGGACTCAAAAAATCTTTACTGGCTTTCTCCTCAGCATTCTCTGGCAACACTTCCGTATGCTACTCCGAGTTTCTTCTCAGCATATCAGTATGTTGATTTGCATTCACCATGAGACTATCAGCTAGTCTCACCTTCTTTCCATCTGTCTCCAAGATGTCGTTCTGTTCTCGTTCACTGTACTGAACTTTTTTGTTTGCTGCAACCTTTCTGTCACACTCTGAATTCATCAACAAATATTTTAACAATGCAATTTCTGTGTAGAATTGCTGAAGCATATCATCATCACCTTCATTCATACATAAACTTTTAGTTTGCACAAAATGTTCAACAATATCAATTTTTACTTCCCTTATCTGCACTTTAGACTGATTCCCTTCTTCAACATCCACAAGAATTTTCTCTTGTACTGTAACAGCAAAAGCATCACTACTTTCTTTTTCAGAGTACTTATCATTTTCTACTTCCTATGTCTTCATTTCCTCCTGAGATCTTGTTATCTTAGCATCGATCTGAACAGTATTCAGATTCAACTCTTCTTGAACAAACTCTAAAGCTTTCTCATCTCCCTGTACTGTACCTGCAAACATACACAACTCATTAGTTTTAAAACCACAAGACTTTTCAGTCTCGACTGCTTCCTCCAATACTTCCTTCTGAACAGATTTGCATGTGGAATTTTCAAATTCCATCTCTGGCTCAAGAACTCTAAGTCCTTTCTTCAATAAGGCAATCACACTTTGCCTCAACTTCACCTGCAATTGTCGCTAAATCACTCTCTTTCCCTTCAGTGGAAAGATCCATTTTCTATTCTGGTTTTCCTGCTCTTGCAGCCATTCTTCTAGTACCTGCAATTGTACCTTTATTACTGCAATCTCTCTTTCTAGGACCTCATTAGTCATCTCACCTTTGTGGCATTCCTCTGAACCTCTTCTCTGATCCTCCATGATCATCTTCTCCATGAGTTTCTTACTCACCATGAGTTGTACTAGCCTCTACAATAGCAATCTCTCTTGCTGCCACTTACCTCACCAAGCTCTCCTCACTCAGTCTTTTGGTAAGTACTTGGTTCACTACCTCTGGAACCTTTTGAGCACTCTCTCTGCTCTCTTCAGGCTATCTCTTCAACTCACCTTCTTCTTCAGGACACTGCAATTGTCCTCTCTATTCAGCCTTTAGCTAAAGGCCAGGTTCACTTTCATCATCTTCTCTGCAGCCATAAACATTTACAAATTTCAAATCAGAAAAATCATCTCACCCTTAAGATCCTGCATGATCTTGTCTTATTTCCACTTCTGCAATCTTCTTCACTGCACTTGTGTAGCTTGCATATTAAATTTAAAAATCTGATCTTCCTTTCAATCATTCATCACACATTCAAAGAAACACGCTTCAATTCTCAGCTGTACTCATTAAAAAAAAACAAACATCTTCAATAGAGCATTCTAGCTCTGATACCACCTGATGTAGGCCTAACCTGCATAAACCCAGAATCTCCCAGTACTGTGCATATAAAAATGCAATTCCCGTTTCATGCCAAGCAAATCCACTCACTGGCAATTTCAACTCATGCGAAAGCTTCTTTTTTTAATGGGAATTTAACAACTTTAATCCTGGTTTATGGAAACCATACTTCCAATCAATTCGCTCATTCACAAAATCCCAAACTTCAATCCAATTCCACTTCAAACTAAATGCCTTTATTTCCATCACTCATCAGATTCGTTGTAGTTCCTTCCAACTTTAGAATGATACTTGAATACACATCGACTCTACTTCAAATTCGCACAGATTTTTAAAACCTGCCACACACAACTAATTATGAGAATCTAATACCTGATCAATGGTTTTTTTAAATTACCAATTGAACTCTCAATAATCGTTGCCTAGCAATGCACTTCAATTTCTCTAGCGCCATTCAGTAATATCGATGCACTAACATTCGATAGCGATATATCAGTGGAAATAAATTTGCGATTCAATAGTGTTCAATGTACAATAATTCAACAGTTCCATATACAATTTTCATCGCTTCCTCTTCAATTCACAATGTTTGCGGCAAAGATATGTTCGCTCCATTTTACACAGAGCGTACTCTTCCAAACCAAACTGCAATTATAACTCTGTAATTATAAGTGCGCAACGCACATACTTTCCGTTTGGATTCATGCCCATCGGTTCATCAATGTTGATCCAATTGTTATGCTACCATCGCTTATATGGGTAAAAAAGCACAGTGATTGTAATTACTATTTCATTCACAATTTGGTGCCTCAAAGAACCTGCAATTCGACCACATCTATGCCTGCAGCGTCTGTTATAGTTCACCCAGAATTTGATTAGATAATTGTATCCTTGAGAGTTCATTACAATACTCAACAATTCAACACCAATCGATAATAAAATTGATTCTTCTCACATTTATTCAAGAGCTATCGTATCAACCCACAGCTTGGCCATTTTCCCTAATCGAATGCCTAATTCGATTCAAAATTGTATTAAGATTTTAATCATAAATCGATAATAAAATCAATTCCCTCTCCTCTACAGAATGACATTTGAATTCACGCATTGAAATATGAATTCATAAAAATTGTTTAATTATTCCAGCAAATTGAATACTCACAAGTTCATCATTCAACTCTTCACACAGAAATTAATCCATACACAATTGACCAAGTTAAGGTTTAAAACTTAAACCCAACACTTTCATAACAATGAACATACTTACAAACTTTCTTCGTGGCCAGATATTCAACAATCGTGGCCATTACAACTTGCTGAAGGCTTACAACCTTGTTGTTCAAGCCTACTCTCAATCTCACACTTTCTCACCCTCACAATGCCTTTTAGGCTTGATAATTTATAAAATTTAGAATGATCTAAACTAAGTTCAATCCCTTCAACTTCTCAACAAAAATACTAAAATCTCTTGAATCCCTAAGGATCCTCTTTCACCCATAATTAATGAAACTAATTTCTAAATTAATACTTAGAAAAATCTCTGATCCCCTTATTTTCTCAACTAATCCCATACATAGAAATCCTATCCCAAATTTTGCTCCTAAACTATTTCTCTCATATCCTTTTATTTAGAAAAAGAATATTT